>OMKR01045980.1:0-19873 GCA_900302355.1 Cyttopsis rosea | reverse complement strand
GCAGCCCCTCTCGCGCGCCACTGTTGCCCGAGTGCCGCGCGGACCGGCCGCACGCGCGCACTCTTGACTGTCTGAATTATTGTTTGTTATTATATATTTATTATTTAAAGAAAGACAGGAATATTTTGATTTATCGTTTTTTTAAATTATTGTTTGTTATTATTTTTTTATTATTATTTTTTTAAATCCACGAATAAACGGATTAACGCTTAATTAAAGTTGGATTGGATAACGGGTTTCAATTCGTTATCAACGTTTTATCAGCAGGATAATATATCGTAGTTTTTTTTTTCGATAGGATATAATTACGCTTAAAAATTATCAAAGCAAGGGTCTTTCCCAAAGACTGCCATTCTCCCAGGGGCGGCGCTAGGAGGAGATTTGTCTTTAACACGCTCTCTCATAATAGGGATCCATCAATAATTCACGGTCCCTCCCTATTTTTGTCGTTCCTCGCCGGTACTATGAAATGGCCATTCTTTTTTTTTTTTTATGTCATGAGGTGTTAAAACCGCACCACTTAGCTGTACAATTCACCTATTGTAAGAAAATGACATTTTACCAGATAGCCTACAACTTGTAGCCCACTACTAAAAATACTAGCAGCATTAAATAACGATGCTCATGCTGAAAAGAACAAGGCTAGCATCTCCAAAAAGAAAATACCTGTTATACGCCAGAACACAAGGAAAGTAAAGGGTTAAATCCATTTCTGAATGGTTTGTAGGGTTCGTGTGCCACCTGGCGGCCGTTTATAACATAGCACTTTATGATACCAGTAAAGTTATGTTTAGGTTAAAGTTATTTTTTAGTTATTGTGAATATTAACTTAGTTAATTAGCTGGAAAATTCTACATCAAAATTTGGAATGTAAGCGGCAAATTTTTTTACAAATTACAAAATAATTACTTTAGGAGTATGTTGTTAATTTTAGGACTGTAAAACTAAGTAGCTGAGCCATTGAACAAAGTGTAACCTTAGTTAATGTCCACATTACATTTTTGGGTTATTTTAATTACTTAAGTTTACTATAAAATACAAAAAATATTTAACTATCATTTATAGCACTTTAACTATTATTTTATTTATATATTTACATGTGTAATATGTAAGTTGCTATTTCATGTCCCCTTGCCTAGGAGTTAATATTAGTTCCTACCTGCCATTGTTTCAGAGGGACAGTTATGAGGCATGAGGAAGCCTGGGGTGAACTGCCGTGTTGGTGTCGATTAAAGAAGATTAGAAAGAGCATTCAAAGAGAAACCGTAGCCCGCTAATTACCCACAGGCCTGAAGGACTGGAGAACGCTACCAACCAAGAAAAGAGGCATTACAAAAGGAACACGCACTCTGCAGTAAGTCACGAAAGGCTTTATTACACATTATGCTTGGAACTGGTTTTACACATTAGGCAACATTGAGAAAAAGCGTAGAGCACACAACTACGCTGCTTTTCAGAAATAAAAGGACGGGTGGGTACAATGGCTCTGTTTTTAAATGGATAGTCCTGTTGCAAAAGTATTATAGCTTTAAATATAAGCTGATACTGGTATTAGCAAAATATTCCTAACAATGCCCGATGGTCAGTGTTATTTTAAGGCGGTAATTGAATTTATAAATCAAGACTTGGCTTGTTTGTTATTAAAAAATAAAGTTTAAAAAGTACATGCATAAATTCCTTCTGCCTAAAAGGCACCAGCAACAGATCAATAAATAAATTGCATTCCACTGTTAAATAGATAATACTCTCTTCATATACACAACTCCTGGCAGCAACCTGGTTCTTCACAATTAGCTTTGACTGACATGATATGTTGCAACACCAAGACTCTGATTTGGGAAAACACAAAAAAAAAAAATTTCTCCACATAGGTGACTATGAGAGTCAATGTCAACAATATTAAGCGTCACAATTCGAATCGATTAAAGCTTCTGCCGACAACACAGAACAACAGTCTAGGACTGTCTAGACTCCACATCCACTTCTTCACCTGAAATGTACTTAAGCACCGGTGAAAACCCAAATTGATCCCACGGCAAGTTGGGAAGTTTCTAGCTGCTGTGTGGAATGTGCACTTAAAAAGGGGGTAAGGTATAAAATAACACATCATATTTGATTGTTACTGGATCAGAATGATGAACAATAGCAATAATTATTATAATTATTGAGGTAATAGTAAAAAGTACAGTTTTAATATGACTGCTCTCCCTAAACATTTAACACATAAACGACGATCATCCGGAAAAATCGTCCCGATCTTTAGCACAGCTACGGATTCTCAACGATCTGACATATCCTCTTTAAGTCATGTTAGCAACTCTCATCATCTAAATAAAACTCTCTCTAACCTTTCTGAAATCCGTTCCATGTTATGCCTGACTTTGAATGATAGAACTGCAAGGACGTACATCATTTAAAATGCTTCAATCCGACACATATGATCCTTCTTTGTCTCCGGGGTTAAAGTCATGACTTTACGGTACATTCTAATCAGTAACATGCAGTTAAGATGCGATCCAATCCAGGACATCAACAACAACAAATAAAACCTCTCGAATTCCACTATGATATTCAAACACTTAGAAGAATGGCATTAAAAAGCAACGTAGATGGGAACTCGGAACTAGTTGGGAGTCGCACCTCTCTCCATCCCACAACTCACTATGGCACGATGACATTTTCAAACGCAAGAAAAGGTGAATTCGGAGATATTCGAGCAACACAAACATTTCCCGCTGCCTCCACACGCACCAGACCCTAATATAGGATTATAGTTCGACAGTCGCTCTTAACTCATTTATAAAATCAACAGATCCAACAACAAAGAGAGGATATTTCGTCATCAGTGTCCAAAGCCATCGATGGATAGATAGAAGCCCTTTGATACGTTCCTTCTCGACGGAGCTCCCGGCCCGGCTCGGCTCGGCTCGGATGGATGGTTGGATGGTCGGTCGGTGCAGCTTAGATCTCAGAGAAGAAAGCCCTACAGACATTCCGACAGCATCTCGTGCTTCTCCGCGTCGCAGGGAACCTCGGTGCAGAGCTCCGAGCGCGGCTCCGTCATGTAGCTGGCGCTGAGCTGCAGCCTGAGCTTCTCCACCTCGTAGTTGTGCAGGTACTCCTGGATCAGGTAGCGCTCCCGCTTGATGCGAGCCTTTACCTCCGACGGGACGTCCGGGATCATCCACGCCACGAAGAACTTCACCACGAACACCACGTGCTGGGGGGAGGGGGAGGAGCGAGAGAGTCAGTAACACCACTTCATCACCATCATCATCATCAAATGACTTGTTTAGTAACGGGTGGTGAACGTCTTACCTCCATGATGATGATGAAGGCCATTTTGGCGGCGAGGATGTGCCAAAACTGCATGGTGTGGGTGTACTCCTTCACGTGGCCCGGAGGGTAGCGGTAATCACGATACCTGAGAAAAGCAAAATGTTCAGATGTGTGCAGAGTCACAGGGCGATACGTAATCTGCTGTGTGGATGGGTTTCTCGGGGAGTAATTCAGGATGTGCACAGAGAACACATCTGGACATTATCATCACCGTGCTAGAAAAATGTATGAATGTTTTCAGAATTTAGAAATCAGCTTAGTTTCCCAATTTGTTTATTATATTCAAGGGCACTTGCAATAAGAGTGACAATCAGGGGCTGTATTTTCTCCACACCCACCCAGTGCTTATACCGAGACAGGAAGGAAACAAAGCCAATCAAACCACAGCAAAACAAACAGAAAAGAGGAAATAAATCAACAAAAAAATAAAAAAATAAAAATGACAATTGCTCAAAAAACAATACACATTGTTTGGTGTTTCATTACCAATTCATGTAATTACCAAGCTCCAATAAGCTGCTTTTTCTGATATGATGAAATAGACAATAGACAGAAATGGATGTTCACAAAGTGATATTTAACATTTTCCATTCATTGCCTTTATTTAAGCAGTTTACTGCGTTAAAAACCCCTCCCATCTCGCCTGTCAACACGAATGTCTCTGTATCTGTGCACGCGCATCTCAAATTCAACATTGCGGAGAAATCCACAAATCAATCAAAATACGAGTGCGCTCCCATCCGAGCGTGACGCATCTCGCGGTTATCGGAGAAATGCTAAATATAAATAGCGGGGGACTCGAAGCAGCACGGTACCTGCAGGTGGTGATGATGGATTTGTCGAACCAGTCGGGGCTTTCCCCGTTCTCCGGCATGCTGTAGGGGGAGATCTGTGAGATGTTGTAGATGGAGAGGCTGTTGTTGACGTAGCCCCTCATGGTGGTCTCCGACCCGCTGTGGTAGGAGTACAGGTAGACCAGGCGAGGGATCATGTCCGAGGTGAACGCCACGATGAACGCCTGCCGAGACACCGGGGACGTTTGGATTAAATAACATTGAGGAACGTGGTTAAATATTGACTTGATAATGAAATTTCATGATATAACCCTACAATTATATACAGGCACGACAGACGCTCACATTGGTCACAACAGACAAGATGGCCACCACGTTGAGGATCTCCTGCCAGGCTCCGATGTTTCGGGCTTTGGCCGCCACGGGCCGTCTGAACTGCGTGGTGAACTTCCAGGCGTCCACTCGGATCTCCAGGATGTTGTTGAAGAGGGCAAGGAGCGGAGCCAGCGGGAACGAGGCGACGAAGAGGGTGATGAAGCCGAACTGGATCACTGGGAGGAAGGGAATGAGACAGGAAAGGAAAGGTAACCGCAAAGAGTGTCAAGAGTGTCGACAGGAGCAGGTCAGCAGAAACTAACGGAAGAATGATGACCAGACAAACCGCATGTAGGTCTGAATTGGAAATCAATCTTACACATTTGATATCTCCCCCCAGCTACGCAGTCGATATCATAAACCGGGAAAGCATCTCACCCATCTCCAGGTACTCGTAGAACAGGCCGAGCTGACTGAAGTTCAGCAGGTCGTTGTCCTGCTCCCAGCGACTGTACTGGCTATGGTGCCGAGATTTCCTGCTGCCCCACCAGTTACGCATCACCCTGGAAAACAGTCAGATGACACTGAAATGCTATGAAGTATAATACGGAGACACAGCACATTGCTGCTAATGCTCCATTAGGCTTCTTTCATGCTTGACAAGTAACAATGTGTTACTACTGCTTTATTTAAGCAACATGTGCTTCTAGGACGACTAAGAAGCAGTGGAAGCCTCTACTGGTTTATTACTCATCTGACTGGGAGTTGTGAAGGTGAGAGGTGGGATGGTGAGAGGGACTCACGGCAGCAGCGCCTCCTGGATGTTCCCCCACAGCTGTTTTCCGGCCATGACGATGACCAGCTGAGTGGTCAGCTCGATCAGACAGCCTCCGGGGTCGCACTGCGGCCGGGGAGAGTTCAGTGTCACGTTTTGGTTTAGATAAAACTGAACTGAAAACTGAACCGAATCCTAACACTCCCCAGGGAAACATGGAGCGAACACAGAAAGGCAAAGGGGGCTTTTCAGCGTAATGTGCCGAGTTGGCATACTACGAAATTTCACCGGATGTAGTATGTCAGCCTACTCTTTGTATACTATTTGAGTCCACTATTTAATAAGACTAATTTGGTGTAATGCAAGAAAGACAACGTGTGGGAACGAGGCTGGTTCTCAGGCCATGTCAGACAGACTCTCCTCATGTTTAAATACCGTACCTCTTCATTCCTCAGGTGGCTCCACTTGCCAAACATGTAGGTGTAGTTGCCAGGGAAACCCACAAATTTGCCCTTGAAGAAGGCCACGTAGAAACAAGAGGAGTAGTAATTGACAAACTGGAACAAGAACATCTTCATGGTCAGCTTGTTCTCATACTCCAGATGGGTCTTTGGGATTTCTGTCGAGAGAAGACATAGAAAGAAAGGCTTGAGTGAAGGTGCCAGAACGCAGCAATCAGACCTCTGCAGCCCCGAGGGCTAGCGCAGGTGGGCCGCCAAATAATGATGGAACAAAAAGATTGTAATTACAGCGGCAACAGACAACTTTTCAACTTGTCAAGTGGTATTATTGTTTGCGCCGCTGTCGCAAAGACAACCGGATCGCTTTACGTTTACCTCAGAGCGCTCCGTGAAGAAATGACCGACACCACTTTGGAAATAAGAGAGAAGAAAGAAGCATGTGCAGAGGTCTTCAGTGCACATGCTTCTTTCTTCAGTGCATGTGCACTGAAGACCTCTTCAGTGCACATGCTTCTTTCTTCTCAATTGAAATTGTCAAATTTTAGTTTAATTAAATTTCTTTTGGTTGCACAATCATAGACATATATACATAGACGCTGCATTGACTGCTTCGGCCCATTGCTGCGATACGTCAACGTCACCGCCATATTGGAGCAGACTGACCTATAAGCAAATACAAGTAAACGGGGGAGCTGCGGTTTTTCTGGATAAAGCATATATAGCACTATAACGTTTACATTTCTCAACCGATTTCAATGAGTCGTTTTTATATTCAAGGGTTTATGATCTTATGTGGAGTAGCAAAAAACTTTTGAAAAAAAAACGTCTTGCCCAGTCCAATATGGCGGCGAAGTTGACATACGGGTCCAAAGGCCAATGCAGCGTATGTGCGCAATGTTTGAGGCACTTCCTGCGACGCACTGCCGCAATTCCATCATTTTCCCGGGAATTCGTACCCGGGGGCGAGGTCCAAATTGCATAGTGAAATCGAGACTTATAGGGAACCAATCTAAACGCAGATGGTGTCTTTATTCTATAGCCATTACACTGTGCAATCAACATCAACTATATAATGATAAGTAAAAGTAAAAAAGTTGTCTATTGTTGCTTTAATATATATTTTGTGAATAAAAAATGTAAAAGCTAATTTCATTGTATTTTACTATAAAACTCACTAAAAGCATCACCACTGTGATAATAAATAGATGGGAAAGCTTTTGGGATTTTCAACTGGGCCGTGAGTCAGAATAGGTTAGGAACCGCTGCAGTACCGCTAACACTCTTTTTACACCCCTAATTTTCATTCCTTTTGCTTAATAGTGGAGCTCTGGTTATGCTCTACGCCAGCGCAAAGGCCAGATAGGTACAGTATGGACTCCTCACCCAGATCAGTGATCCAAATGGCCACCCTCTCATAGAAGAAGTTGAGGATCATGATTATAACAAAGTTGATGCAGGACGCCGTGACGGAGGTGGCGAGCTGCGGCGTGATGAGGTTCCCCACCAGCTGGATCTTCCTGGTCGGGCTGTCTTTCATTATGCTCGCAAAGGCCGCAAACACGGCGAGCCTGTAAGCTATTACGCCGATAATGCAGGCCACGATCAGAGACATCTGCAGAGAGCATAGGCATCAACACAACATCAGCTCTGTGCGGTCGCTGGTCTTCACTGTCTAGAGGAGACAGAGACACATGCCTGCACACACACACAAAGCCACACAGCAACCTCGATTGAAACCATACCCAGAAAATAACTGTGGCTCCGGAGAGGCAGAAGCGAGCACATTTGCTGGTGATGGGAAGGTACGGCTCCATTTCCTGAAAGAGTAGTTGGGAAGCATTGGGTCACACTGGGTCATGCAAACTTGTTTCCAAAGCGTTTCCAGATCCACCTCTGCCATACTTGAGTAATCCTGTTCAGCCTCTTGTGAGTGCATTTGATTTCAAACTCTGGTCGCATCTGGAGCTGCTGCTGCTCCTCCTCAAAGTCCACCAGATCCCACTCGTACGCCAGCCGGGCCTGGCGGCGCTTCCAGAACTCCAGGAACAAAGTCACTGCCAAACAGACGGGGGAAGGAGACAAAGAGACCTGCATTCAGTCTTTTGTTTAGGAGCACATTCCTCTGAAGCCCGGTCAACCCAAACAAATTAAATCAAGCTCTGGAGTCGCAGGCTGTCTTTCATTTAGCAAGGATGAGCGGTATATATAGTGCTTTAGAGCACAGGCTCCCAAACTGAGACCCCCTGAATCAAACGTGATTCAATCTGAGACCCCCCTGTTGAAAAGATGCAATATTTTCTTTATCCCCATTCTCATGCATTAATTATCTGGTATAACCTTGCAATCCCTCCAAACCATATCTTATCATCATTACCGGACACAAATTTACATATTTCCAGAGACAGCAGTCTATTTAGAGTAGCCTACACTACGGTGGCCGAGAGCCATGTGGTTGAGACAGCAATTAGGGTTAGGGTTAGGCTTAGTTAGTTAGTTCTATTTTCATGGTATAGAGAATAAGGTTTTTAGGGCGTACAATACATTGATAAATACAGTCATGGATTTTGTTCCAATTAATATTTGAACTCTTTCATTTTGATTTTGAACTGATATTTGACTATTAAGAATCATATACCTCAGATTGCGACCCCTCCTGAGATCTCTGGCGACTCCCTGTGGGGTCCCGCACCCAAGTCTGGGTCGCAATACTTACTATAATAAATCTAATTTCTATAAACTTCTAAACCATTTCTATGGTCAATCAATGGTTGGTTTACCTATTCAAGCTACAATATCAGTATTTAATGCAGAAATGGCTGTGAAGAAATGTTCATTTAAGCACAGATTTGTTCTGCTTACGGTTTATAGATAATATGCTTTTGAGTCCAAGGGTAGGGCTGTGCTGTGGGTATATTCCTCTCAGGTAGGGGGGGAATGTAACTGTCAAAGGCTAAATGCAGCAACGGCAGCGTGAAATGGCACTTACCCCAAATCCCCATAAATATGGCAAAGAACACGGTGGCCTCATTATCAAACAGATGGGATTGCTGGAAGAGAGAGAGTGGCATCAGCTGAGGAGGCAGGGCCACGCTGAGCGCTAACAGGGCGACATTCAGACGCTCAGCAAGAGGGACACCACTTAGTTCAACTGGCCCCCGGTGAGTTAATCACCAGTCATTCCAGAGAAGAAGAATTTAGTTGAACAGGCTTATAAACTTGTCATAAGTTCATTATTCATCATCATATAAACAAGTACCTTCACTATAGATGATTACTCACACTGCTATGACAATAATAATGATAATTTAAAAAAAATAAATAAAAAATAAATAAAAATAATAACAACAATAATAATAATAATAATAATAATAATAATATAATAAATGTCATGCTTTACCCAAGATGACAGACAGGTAGAGTTGAGCTTCCAGAAACTGCACTTTTTATCACAAAGTGGACACATCACAATGCTGCCTCCAATGCTGGAATCGCATATTTCTTTACTGCAAAAACATCAAAGAGAGCAGAATGAAAGGACATTGTTAATGAATTGTCTGTAGGATGCTTCAAGTAAGGGTAATAGGAAATAAAATAGTGAGAAGAATTGTAATTTACAAAACAATACAAAGTTTCAAGCACTATAGAGAACGTGAAGCTGACGTTACACTGCTGGAGTGAGCCGCCATATTGTGAGGATCACTCGCATTGTCTGTAGATGTCGGTCGACAAATTTTTGAGTTAAAAGACGTCTTGGAAGTGTCGTCGGGTGAAAAACTGCCACAGAAAATCTTGCAGCCGTCTTGTGTGAAACCTCGACCCTTCTTTTTCTTCCTCCCTTTCTGCATTTTTGTACATTTTGTATATTTGAGCTATTTCTCTATGCGATTGAATCGAAGCGCTCCTCCCAAAATGGCGACCGGAGTCCATAGCAACCCATAGCAACCCATAGCAACCCATAGCAACCGTCAAACTTCACATTCTCTATACACTGTACACAATATCCAGACTAAGAATAAAATATGTTCAAAAGAATGAAATAGAGAATGTTTAGTTCTATCTATTATCACCAGTGTTGGAGGTGAATTTCTGCTATCAGACCAACAGGAGGCTCCCTGTGGCCCAGGAGGCTCTGGTGGCCCTAACCCAACATGATGCTCCCTGGCGCTCCCTGGTGGCACTAACCTGGATATGTTGTCATCGTAGCTGAGCACCCCATAAGTGAAGCATATCAGGCCCATGACGGCGGCAAAGAACAGCATCTCTGTGTAGAAGCCCAGCCACGCAAAGTAGATCCCGATCTTTTCTCCGTAATACTTCCTGCAAAGCGATAACGACGCATTAAGGACGACCAGGGCAGCGAGCGTTACAGAAACTCTGGACAGAAAAACAAGATGGAACAAGTTACCTGATGAGGTTGAGAGGCTGCTCTTTGTAGAAGCAGAGGAACCGGGCCCAGTGCTTGTACAGATTGTAGCGCTCACTCTCACATTCAGCATTTCTCGCCCTTTTCCAGTATCGGCACTGAAAGACGGCGACAGATGGTGGATCTTGAATAACGTGGGTAAGTCTAAATAATATTATGGTCCATATTTGATCCTATTGCATTGATATCAAACTGGGAATAAAACAAAATCTATCTATCTATCTATCTATATATATCTATATATATATCTATACAGATATATATACAGTCTCTAAGATCAGATACAGTATACAGTACGCTTAAACCCCTTTCCCACATGGAATCCATAAGTAGGTAGTAGGTAGGCAGTAGGTAGTCATTCACACATTGGCCTCCTTCCTGGTTCCGTATGGAGTCTGTTCCCACATCAGATGACTGTTACGGATACGCTACGTAATGGTCACGAGACGAGGCAACGGATAGGATACGACGTATAATGTCCCACAGATCTATCAGATAATTTCATCCGCGGCCTGAATAGAAAGCGGTTCCCTTATTTCGGAGTCGGTCCAATTCCCAGACATTTTCGTGGGTTATATTCAGCTCGTTTTGCTTTTTCTTTTTCTTTCCAAGTCTTCCGTGCCTACAATGAACGCCGCGGGATTTAAACCGCCCCACACTACGGCAATATGAAACATTGCCAGTGGATTGACTGCTTTCAGTGCAAGCGGGAAAGGGGCTTCAGGATCATGGTCTCACATCATGGAGAGGGAAGGCTGCCGTGTACGTCCCATTGCTGATTAATCTCTTGATTCCTTTCTTGTCTTTGTCTCTTCGGTCCTCCTTGTAGTAGGCACAGCGAGCCAGGATGTAGTACACCTAATCACACGGAAGGAGTGAAAACAGAATCAGTAAACACAAGAGAATTAGAGTATGCAAGTGTGATAATTACTTATACACACAAAGCATTGTGGGTGGCACCTGGCTGGGAATTGACACAATGTGTGTAGATGAAGCCAACACAGTGCCATTTATTGTCATTTACGGCTCTTTTTAATTGATTCATTCACCAGAGATGTTATAAAAAATGCATAGCTTAGTGCTATACCCGGCAGGGCTCGACATTAAAGAGGGTCTGTGCACTAAAATATGTTTTTTCAGCTGAGAACTGAAATATATGACTTTATGTTAATAATATAATGAAATGTGGCCGGTTTTGTCAGAATTGGGTAAAATTTCATGGTTAGAGACCAAAGTTTTTAGGGCATACAATACATACTACTACATACTAAAATATAGTTATAGATTTTATTCCAATTTACATTTGAACCAATATTTGACACAATTTTCCCTCAAACCGTCCAAGGCCTGCAACCTGAATGACGGGATTGGAGGATACCAGGCATCGGAGTTGCATGTTGATATGTTTATTTTTTTAATCCTATAATTTCTTCTTGACACAGTCATTGTGAGGGATTTAATCCAACAGAGAATGAAGATGCAGAACATATACAGTAGTTCTGCAGGGCCCTCACACCCACTGAAGATGTAGAACATATACAGTAGTTCTGCAGGGCCCTCACACCCATAGGAAATAAAAAACGATCTCAACATTTTTTTCTTGTGCATAATATCCTGAAACATGACCTTCTGTTTATTCGGTTTGACTGGATTAGATGTAAAATGTGGTTCACTGTTTTGCAACCTTAACATTTCAGAACATACACTAAGACGGTATGAACAGTGAAGCCCTAGTTGGTATTTTTTGTGTATACTCCTTAAAATCCCTGTAAAGTGTAAAGTAAAGTAAAGTAAAAGTCAATGATTTGTTTCTGAACACATTATACATGTTAGAAAACCATTGCTGAAAACATGTGAAAAGACTGTGAACTATGTAGTACTGAATTGTGGAGTCAGACCGTTAAACCATATAACCATTTTTGTGTTCCGAATTTTTTGGGCGTGGCTAAATCAGGGCTGGATGACACACGGCGGCCCTACTTTGCATGGCTCCTCCCCTAACACTATAGAAAGCCGCTGTGGAGCACAGCAATCTTTTGGGAACCCCTGTTTTAAGTAACCCGGTGTGTTTCGTTCACCCACCACAAGCGAACCCCACCCACCGGGAGATGTGTACGAGCGGGTTTCAGCGCCCCCACCATCTCAGACCTGAAGGAACTACCTTATTTTCACTATTTTGAAACCAAATTTGATAGACTTCAAATTTAGCTGGGTGGTTAATAACACATTTTTCTGAACACATTTATTTTTGCTTTACAGGGACTTTAAGCGACTACTCACAATTCTGTTCCTGGTGGAAGGCGGGAAGAAGGTGTCCTTGTCGTTGATGAGGAAGAAGTCGATCTTGCCCTTATCGAAGGGGGAGGTGAAGTAGTCGGGCTGGGGGTGCATGACATGCTCCGGCAGACGGAAAGGCCGCGAAAGCCACTCGAACGGGACGTCCTGGCTGCTGGGGATGTCGCTGGCTTTGAAGGGAACCTTGATCTTCAGGACGTCGGCGTAGGCGGCCAGCACCTTCCAGGGGGCGTGGATCTTCAGGAAGTACGTCTTCTTGTCGTCCGAGTCCTGAAAATGAGAGATTCATTTCAACAGACTTCACTGTTAATGGTTCTGCGCGCACGTGGTGCACCACAGGGGTTATTCCACTAGACGGCGCAGGAGTTCCACGGTTGAATTCCTCTTACTGCTTTGTCCTCTGTCTCCAGCTCCAGCCCATCTCTCTCAAGGTTGGCCTCAAACTCCCTCCTCCTCTCCTATAAATAGACAAACGGGCAGGAAGAAACAAACATGAAACAATGGATGTTTTTAAACAAAGAACCTAATCACAACTTTGGCACGGAATGTGGAAAATTTGAAGCAAAGTGAATCAAGCTCATGCACAATGATCAATGATCACAATCTGTCAGATTGATAACAAAGCTGATGCAAAAACAGGATACAGATTCTAAGCAAATCAACTTTCTATATTCTTCTGCTTTAAATCAACCACATCTTTGCTGACAGCAGTGTGCCACATCGTCACTTGACTCCTATTTCACATCCTGGTCTTTACTCAATCTGCTCTGCCACAAGGGAGGTTTTTAGGCCTTTCAAAGTATTTAATCTTGCTGTGTTTTGCAGTTTTAAACTTAAACTGAAACAAGCTTTTGTGGTCAAAAACACCAGACTGGATTACTGGACAGCTTGCTGTGTGGGTCTGTGTGTTGGGCTGCCTTCCTCACGCTTCCTCTTAATGCCTTGATTTTCTGGGTGAAGGTTGTGTAAGAATGACTGGGGCAGCTTATTTCAAGAGAAGAGACATTCCAAGCTGAGTCAGAACAACAACAGCCTCATTCCTTTGCTTGGATTACGCGATAATAAAATAATGAGAATAATAGTTTCCCGATGGAGGTCTCTATAGAAGCCATAGCGGAGGCCTTTCCGCTGCACTCACCTGTTTCTTTTCTCCATCCTTGTCGTCAACGTACGACAGCACAAAGTCGATCCTGCGCACCCCGTCCCTGAAGAACACCGTGTCTTTACTGGGTTTGAGCTTATCCGTCTGCAAGGGAGACACACAAAGCAAATAGCTGTGTACTCCACAAGAGAAATGCTTGAAATAGGCAATTATTTTAGAATCAGTATATCAGAATCATAAGTGAAATTCAATATTACTTATATTAACCAACATATTCATTGCATGAGGACATAATAATAATAATAATAATAATAATAATAATAATTCAAAGTGCTTTCCAGTGAATTCAAACAAAAAATTAAAATACCAAAATGTAATAAAACAGCTGTGAAAATATAATAAAAGAGCAAAGTGCAAGTAGAGAACAGACAAATCGAAGCACCAAGCAGAGTTTATATATTTAAAAATTAATGTTTTGTGCAATTAATGTTAAAAATTAAAAGCTGGATGGAATGCACATAAAAAATACACTGAGCTTGTATCTATTGTATATGTAGTATCTTCATGTTGGCTGAGTGTTCTACATTTTAGGATCCTAGTGGAGAAAAGCTGCCCCCCCCCCAAGTTCTCCTGTGGGTGCCAGTGCAAACATCCAGCAGAACATGTTCTGTTTCTAGATTTGGGATGCCACAACCTCAGAAGAACCGCATGAAAGAGAATTATGGACACTGTCCAGGCAATTGCCACACATACCTATCATTATACTTAATTTAAATGAGGGCCGTGGCATGGGAAACAAGATGGACTGCTAAATTTCACTTGATATAATTTCATGAGAGTTCCACGCCCTTGCACAAAAGCTTTTATGGCCCACAGATTGAGTCTAAAGTTCATGATGGTTTTGTAACAGAATCCGGCTCTTTCTGATGGTACCAGCATCACTGCACAGTTTCCATCGTTTTACGCTGAAACGTTCTCTCTCTGGAGATTAACAACAGCCTTAATTGATATCATCAACTGATGAAACTGGAAAGAGACTGACAGTTAAATGGCTCATTATTCTATAACTACTAATTATTTGTGCTAGAGACTATTTCACGTCCAGGATTTTGGAGAAAATAAAGCCCAGGATTCAAATGCACATGCACTTCCTCCTTGCTTTAAATGCCTCATTCTTTTTATTGTATGCAACAGAAACAAATTAGAGGAGGACTCTTCCCTAAGGAGCAAAGGTTATTCTAAAAAGTGGAATGTACGAGACATGTGACAAAAACCTATTCAACTGTTAACATCCATACATCTGCAATGTTTATTTTTGCTCAATTTGAAATTCAATGGAGTTTTGGAATGCAAACCCTGCAGATTTCCACTTATAAACTGTGAGACTTATCAGATCCTCCAAAAGTCATAGTATAAATATCTTTCTATAAAGAGCTGTTCAAATAACAAACAATATTAAGTCATTTTAATGTTTAACAACAGCAAATAGCCACACAGATTTAAAAGAGCTGAAAGAACAGGACACAGGGCAGACCTGATATGGAGGACTAAGCGATTTCACAATTTCGGGGGAAAGCAACAGAAAACGCTCGATCAGCTTTTTCGTTTTAACCGCACCAACGGGAGCTAAAAGCGACTGGTCAGAGGACCCGAGCGAGGCCTCCTGGGTCCTTTTAGGACGGGCGGAGAGGAGGTCAGAGATATAGGAGTGGGGCTTCCCATTTAGCGCTTTAAAAATCAAAGAGTAAAACCTCAAAATCTGCTCTGAGACGAACTGGGAGCCAGGATGCCCGTGGTGATGTGGTCTCGATTACAGGTCCCAGCCGGGAGCCGCAGGGTCAGCAGCAGAATTCTGGACGAGCGGCTAAGTGCTACGTGCAGTGAAGTGCAGCAGTGAAGACGAGATGATATGAAAGTATGGATTACATTCTCAAGATCCTCGACTTCTTCGGCTGAATTTAGCTCTCTGTTCAATTTGAGGGCGGAATGAAACACCACACCAAGGTTTTCAGGGTGGGATTTGGAGCGGCCAATGAGCCTAGTTCTGTCCCTGTATCCTCGGCCTCGGCCTCTGAAACAAAGTCGCTATCAAATTATACCGTCGAGCTTTAACATTGCATAGTATATAAATCCATAGTATACAAATACAATAACCTATGATTTGTAAGTTGTGTACGATATATGCTGTATGTATGCTGATTTGCATGATTCCTATTATTAATGTTGCCCACTCGGCATCCATTGCAGCATGGTCATCCTGGAAGGGGGATTCCTCCCTCCTCCCAAGGACGAAACCTTGGGAAGCCATGGTTTCTTCCTTTTTTCTGGGTTTTTCTGGGTTTTCTGGGAGTTTTTCCTGGTCCGGTTGGAGGTTTAGACCAAGAGGATGTCGTCTACTTGTACGTTGTACTTACAGTCTTTGTTGTACTTAAGTCCTATCTGTTTGTGCTACTACGTAGTTGTTGCTTGCCCTGCCACAAGAATTTCATTGTCCAGAATGACCTTGTGTTGTACTGTACATTTGACAATAAAACACTTTGAACTTTGAACTTTGAACTTGATTTCTCTGTGAAATGTGGGTCTGTGAAGCCCTTTGAGACTGTATTGTGATTAAGGGCTCTATAAATAAAATTGACTTGACTTGACTTGACCAGGTTCAGAAAGTAAAAGTCCTGCCATGTTTTTGCTCCAGCCCTGCACGGATCCAGCTGGTTTCACAGACAATCCACGTGGTAGACGTGGATTTTTACTTTCCCTGCAACCTCGGCAGTTTGATTTGGACCGCTTGTTTTATTGATCCGCCTTTGTCTTTTAGTTGTGTATTTTGAAGTGCTATATACATTACACTGTATATACATATTACTGCTCGAAGTATCGTGAGGTGGGGACCTAACCCTGCGTGAATGTGTCGGTGAATGACTCGTTGATGCACGAATCATGCATTTTGAGGACACACAGACCGCAAATGTTTTTTGACACCACCAAGTGTACACCACAAGGGTCATACTGTACATGAATGACCCTTGAAACCTCATTTGACTGAGCCAGGTGTCAGGAGAACAACAGCCTCAGTACATCTACAAGCTTTTCTGACAGCGAGAGAGCCCTGCGTAGAGCGCTAATACGGATGATAATAAGTAAACCAGGCTTTAGACACAGTGGTCTTGTGACTCAACTACGAGGGCGGCTTAGTCATCTCCACTCTTATCAGACTAAGTGTGTGCGAGTGTGTGTGCGTGTGTGTGTGTGTGCGTGAGTTTGGGGCCGAACAGGTTGAAGGGACTCACCTCCGAATTTCCAGGCAGCGACGACCCTCTGTCCGACAAAGAATTTAGACTGTGACCGTTGTTTTCGTCTGCAAAACATCCAAACAAGGAAAGACGCCTTAAACAACGGACATCTGCACAAGGACGCACGGATACACACACACACACACACACACACACACACACACACACACACACACACACACACACACACACACACACACAGAGAACTGACTACAAGCTTTGTGTGATCCAGTGGTCCTCTGGATTTTAACATCTTTCACGATGGCTGTTTTTCATGTCAGAAGTTTTTTGAAAAAGGGAATAATAACCTTTTTATTTGTATAGCACCTTTCATACATGACATGCGACTCAAAAATAAATAAAATGGCAAAGCAAAATGCAATTTACAAAGTAGAAAAATAAAATAATTAAAAGCAGGTATTCCCCCTGGTTTTGTTATTCAAATCGTAATATAACATTTCCCAGAATTCAACATTAATTATGCCAGGGAAATGTCAATTTAATCCTTACTAATTAATAGTAGATGACAATGAGATTAATAATAGATGTATACGAATCGAAATAATAGACAATGAGATTTAAGATTCTATTATTTTTTATTTTAATTAATAAAGATTACATTGAAAATGTATTGTATTCGTTTTATCCTTAAAAAGTTTGTGCTTAAAAAGTACTTGTCCTTGAATTTTATTTTGTAATGCCAGAATGAACCCTGTAAAAGAATAAAATAAATTTTAAAAACAGGGTAAGAATAAGCTAATAAAAGTACATGCAGTACCAAGCAAAATGCATTTAATGAAAAAAAGCTAAATATTATACTCCTTTTTCAGATTTGGGTCCTCAATTTTCTTATTTCAATGGAGTCAATATCATGTGATTTCTCTTGAGTTATTGTTCATTAATCTATAATTGATTATCTTTCAGTGTTCTAACTTCTATCACATCTCTCAAGCTTAACAAATCTAAAGACTTGTGTCCCAAGTGCGTTGAGGGTAAAAATGCAACTATTTCAGAGGAGGCCACAGCCTAGAGCACATTCTGGTGCTTGGTGTCGGAGCGGGGAGCGCTAATAGCTGTGGAAATGAAAACACAACTTCTAAGGCCTCGGGCCCGTGTGTTGTCTCCGCTTTCGGAGCTAAAAGAACAGTCCACATTGGAGCGAATATATGCTCTGGATTTCTCGACGAGGATGCCTCATTAAGTCACAAAAATGAAATGCTTTGTAGACTTGGCAGACGCAAATGTCCCCGGAAGCGCAAATACAATGTCTGCATTTGTGTTTTGAAATTATGAAGTAGTGGTTATTTTGTTGTAGACTTGTGCAGTAAATTGTCATTTAAGTTCATTTATTAAGATGGTGGCCAATTTAGCAGCCGGGTTATGTGTTAGATCAATATGTGTATCAATTAATGGGACATTTTGTTATTATTGGTTATTCTATTAAGCCAATGGTTAAATGCTTTCAGGAATGATTCTTAACTACTATTGATTATTAATTTGTTCATTTGAAAGGATATCGCTGATTTATTTTATGAAAATGTGCATCTGTAGTTCTCATATGAAACTAAGAAACCAAAACAAACCTGTATTCGCTGTTCTGGAAAATAAAAATAAGTAAAAAATAAAAAAAACAATGAAATTTATACAAAGAAATACAAAACAGAAATAAAATTTCTGTTTTGTATTTTTTTTTTGCTATTTGTATATATTTGACTATTTATTTTTACTTCACTGTTTATTCTATTTTATTTTCATGTGGTATGCTAATGCTAACTCATTCGGATTCGGATTCTGATTCTGATCTGATCTAATCTGTTTCTGATGCTTCTCAGAAACCGCCGCTTTTGCGTTGTCCTTCCAAAACAACATGTATTGCAAAAGCCCAGAAACAGAAACCAGAGTCATCAGGAAGTGCTGTAGAGCGCTTTCTCTGTGAAACTTGGGGGGAGACCTGAGAGAGGTGGCGGCTTGTCCGTATTTCACTTCCTTCTCTCTCCGGCCTTTTAACACGTTGTCGTCCCCGCAGGTGGCGAGGCATAAACACACATACGCGCGTGCACACCTGCAAAAAACCACTTTGCAGTTCCTAAGGAAATAAATGTCAGCCACCCACTGTGCGTGTGCGGCGGTTGAAGGGGGATTTTTTTCCGGTGGGCCGTTTTCGGATCGTTTTTTTTGTTTTCAGCAAGTTAGTGCCTTGGAAAGGGACAAATGCATCAAAACACCAGATAAACGAACGCCACCACCTCGATCAATCTGCGTCACAAGCTAAACTCTGCCCTCTGCTGGCGAATGTGCACATTTTTGTTTCACTCGCACTTGTTTCATAGGACGGCCTTTTATTTTCGAGGCTGAAACCTCAGAAAGGGGCGAGTCCTGGGGTCCCTTAAGAGTGGCGGTATAGTCACAGAACTATTTGTGCACATAAGCGAGCCAAAAGACGAGGTGTTTGAGTTTTGAGTGTTGTGGTGTGGTGTGTACAAGCCCCCAGTGTTAACAATGCACCAGTTTCCCCAGAAATCCCTACATGGACCAATATGGTATCCCGTTATTACAGCACCATACTCAAAGAAAGGAGTGACCAACAAAGCATCCCCTGAATTCGCGCCTGGGCCTTGTCCTTGAGTCCTTGTTACAAAGAGACTCATAACAGGATCTTCCACAGGTTTCCTCCTTGAATTCCATGTACAGACAATACACCGCTTGTGTGTTTCCCGCCAGTCAGCCTCTAAACTCCCTTCTAGTTTCCAGTTTTGAAAATGTATTTAAAATTTTTTAACCAAAGCAGACTATCGTAACCCACATCGCGCGATCCCTCCATAGGGTGGCAATGAAGAGCTCCGAGCTGCTGTACCTGTACAGCCAGCTGGACCCGTGCGTGCGCCACCTCGTGTTCGTCGCCCGCTACTGGGCCCGGGCGCACGGCGTCACCAGCAGCATCCCCGGCGCATGGATCACCAACTTCTCTCTCACCATCATGGTGCTGTTCTTCCTGCAGCGGAGGACCCCCACCCCCGTCATCCCCAGCTTGGACCACCTCCGAGACCTCGCAGGTCAGCGTCTAGCAGCGGTTGTTGTA
>OMKR01045978.1:0-12681 GCA_900302355.1 Cyttopsis rosea | reverse complement strand
AGGTCGATTGTTGTAATGGCGGGTGGCTGGGGGTGCTGGAGGTGGTGCAAAGCATGTTATAGTCGGTAATTCCCTACAATGTCTCTCTTCTAGTTCTAATCTCTACCTGCCATTAAATGTTAATTAATCATGGACAATATAGCTTCATGGTGGGAGGGGGCGGGGTAGAATGTATGTATATGTAGTGTATGTATTTCCTTCCTTGCACTGAATATCTCATGCTATGCTTATTAACAGACTGAGAGTGCATTATGGGACTATTGATGCAAAGGATATAGATAGAAAGATAGATAGATAGATTTCCCAGAGGGAAATTGCAGTGTCACAGGAGCTCACCTCAAATAGGCAATGGTAATAATAAAGTAATACGAATAGAAATAGAAAGAAGGAAAATGGCGATATGCAGGAAGCCTAAGAATTAACTGAAAAAAATGACAATATACAATAAGCCAAAAAATTTACAATAAACAAAATTCTAACAATGAAAGAAAACTAAAAATGAATAATTTGATGGTAAAAAGGCTGCAATATACAATAATCTAATAATAAGCAATTAATTGAAACCTAAAATTGAACATAGATATAGATGGAAGAAATTGGTCTGCATTGATATTCAGAGGATTGGGCGCATGTGAACAGCTGCGTGGCTGGATCCCAAACATCAGCCTGGATCCCCGTCCCCACCAGGTTGGGAATATATTACATTAGCGCCGTACCTCTGCAGGTGTGGGGCAGATGCAAAAATGGGATTATTTCCTAATGACGGACGTTTTTACACCTCCCCCACAAACGCAAACTATCCCACGAGCAATCCCCCAAACTTGGCAGGATGTCGAGATTTGCCGTAAATGGGGCTTTTTAAATTTTTTTAAAGATTGAAACAAACTCCAGTGAAGGGTTTTGCGTCAACCTATGGTAAAAACAAAAAGCCCGGGGTCGCTGAGAAATAAGATTTCGGAAAGCGGCGTAATAACCTAGGTCATTTAGTATGAGAGGATTCTCGTGTTTTGTCCCCTAATAAAAAGTTGCAGTTAAATGTTACACAAACGGTCCTTGGGAAGCTCTTAAAAAGTATTTTGCACATTATAGATTTAAAGATGAAATCGCTATTTACTCCTATGACCTTGATCATAAAACAGATTGACTCAAACGTAGGATTGAACGACTCTCTTCACGTTAATTTTGATGCTGCCTCGACTCTCCTGCCTGATCAGTTTTATTTGTGAAATTCAGCAGCTCTTTTTGAAAATTTGAAACCATAAGATAGACGCTCATGCTGCCGGTAATGAATCAGGTTTTCATAGTACATCTCCCATTCAGAGCCTCTAAAATAAGTCTCATTTATACGTTTATATTGAATTCTTGACTGAATAATCCCGCGTGACAAACCTGGGAAATCATTGAGCAGCTAAGGGAGGGGAATGCGGCTCATAAACCCATATGAATTGTCTTGTTCATCATTTCTTAATGGCACATTTTTACATGAGCCCTAAATGGGTCCAAACCACATTCAAAGCACCTCTATTCGCATGCTTTGTGTTTCTGCGGACAGGTGTCCCAAAGAAATCCAGACGGTCAGCCTCCCACCAACCCCCTCCCATCTTTGTCTTTAACCTTCAGTTGATTGGGCCATTTTTTTAACCCCCAGCCACCTGGTTTGATCTGCCCGGGCCCGGTTTTGCAGAATACTCGGCGAGGTCAATAAGCCACCGTGGACATCTGTTTAATTACAGTAGTACATCTTGCCGCCGTGCAAGGAAAAACCTGCGGGACTTTTATAGAGCGATGAGATCGGACGGGAAGTAGCCCCGGGATGCTGGTTTATGATGGTCAGCAGGCGCGTCATACCGCAACCGCCTTAATCGCAGGACTCATCGCGAGTGCGTAGGGGCGTCCGGGCCTCAGCCCCGGCCGTGCGCGGAGGCTCCTGAGGAAACAGCTGTTAGGTGTCTTAATGGAGTCCATGTATAATTCATGGGCTCACGCGGCGCTGCAAAAGCTGGCTGGCTGGCTGGCTGGCTCTGAGTGGATGATAATTGGAGAATGAAGGCCCCCCTCCCATACACACATACACATTCACACCACCCTCTTTAGACTTGCACAAATAGCCTCCTCTCCCGCTTGTTTTCCCGAGGTTCGTCTCAACATTGACGCTACGCTTGATCCCTCCCAGACCCCACCAACTGGCGACAGTTTGGAGATAATGTATCGTCTCGTGTGGAATCCGGAGATGTAATTTACTGCCCTCTGAACATAGTGTAGCGGTTAGCTTTTTATCAGCTAAAACTTTTTGTCCATGATGCATTAATATGTACCCCGGGCAGCGTCACAACCTCTAAAGACCTTGATGGAACCGCATGAAAGCCTTTGTCTTGATTTTTGCTGGAGGTAAAAAAAAAGAAAGTGCCAGATAATCCTTTGGCAGCAAGTTCAGAGGAAAAGGTTGGTCGACCCAGATCTAAGTCAACAGACATTAATGCAAGACCGTTTATCATGTTTAATTCAAAGATGGGGTTGGGGGAGAAAAAACTTGAAGGATTTTGAAGTCGGCTCTTAAAACATGAGCGGACGGTTTATCTTGTTGGCTGGTATTCCTACGGTTCTGAACCTCTGGACTACTGCTTCTTACTTACCACTGCGCCTCAAAATGGTTTGACTGTGATAATGTAGTTGTCCACAAGCAGTTGTTTTGGTTGTCTGTCTGTCTGTCTGTCAGGCCACTCGGGGATTAGCCCTTTTTAGACGTCATTAGAGCCATGAAGGAGTGGGCCCGTGTGGCACCTCTCGGGCAAAAAGCACTTTGCTACATCCCCTAAAAATCATCCCCCTCCAGACATGGACGTCTGAGAAATGACCTTGCGGAATGTCTTCCAAGTGTCGTGCCAGGTATCGGTTTGGCATGGGTCATTGGATTGTTCCCACTGAAAGAAAATATGCACCAGGCTTGGTAGCTGCATTTCCCTCTGTGTTGTCAAAGGGGAAGAATACGTAACGTGTATCTCTTAAGTAGACAGTATGCTACAAACATGAACAGGGAAAGAAAGTTTTGAGAGAAATAACGTTAACTCTGGAAACAATTGCATACAAGGTCTACAATACCTTGTTATGTATTGGTCTAAAGCCACATTTGGCTTGAAAAGTTATTTTTCAGTCCGAGTATACCGCTACTTCAGCGCCCAAGAGCCAGCAAACATTGTCATGAAATGTCGCGTCTGATTGTGCGGAGTGTGCAAGCTGTCATATTTTCTTGGTTTCTTCTGTTTGAAATGAGGTGGAATTCCTTTGGTCCTACCCTGAGGTAGATTTTACAGCAGTCCTGTATCTACTATACTACTAATGGACAAAATCTTGCGATTGTCATAAATAGTGTCATAAATAGCGATAGTCTAAATTTGCGCGTGATCTATGTCATATATTTGAAAAACCTATATTTTATTAAAGTTTCTACATTTGAGGACATTTAACTTATAAGCAAACAAATAAAAATAAACCCACAAATAACCTTTTGATTGATTAAAAAAAAAAAAATGTAAAAGATGATTTTTTAAATTGTAAAGAAATTTCAGTGAATGCATCATAACTTTTTCTGAGTTTCCCATTAATGCAGCATGGTGTAGTGCCGTGTCGGCGTCTAAACACGAACGTAAACAAATGGATTGAGCACTGCTTTACGGCAATATTTACGGCAATATTTTATGTTATCTGCATGTGGAGCGAGTGTAAACAAACATGGATTTATAATGCCTAGTCAGACTTCTGCCATTAAGTACAGGATAAATAATAATCTTTTTTTGCCAAACCGATATATCGGTCGGGCTCTAGTCTAATTCTTCCCGGTGGTTGCCTGATCCCATATGGCGAATGATCTTGTTAATTTAACTCATAGCCATGGTGATTCTGCTTCGGCTCAAATGTTGATTACTGATGCGAAGAAAGGAGATGTCGGCGTTCTTTAGCTAGCTTGTTTTAGAAGACCTTTTGTTGAACCGTCATCAAGGAGCAATTAGTTGCTTGTAATTTCTTAATTAGAGCTGTGAAGGGGTTAAGTGTACTTGTAGGAGCTAGTTCCTGGCTATTTTCTACGGAAATCTACAATTTGTGTTTTTCTTTTTTTTCTTTTTATTATTATATGCACATGAGCTGTTTTTATTATTATTATTTTTTGGTTTTCTCTGCATCTGTAGCGTCCGCTTTGCTTTGCTGTGGTAAATTACAAACTAGCACAGCGACTGTGCTTCAATTCACATGCAATTTCATGCTCCAAAGTCAAATTTAGAATGGGAGTTAATACAGATTGACGCACATTATGCCGGATGTTTTTTCAAGGCGGGCTTGTGCCCGGCCGGGCCATGTGGGGCTGTCGGATCACTAGGATTCCTCCACATGCTTGGGTTGGCTGATGAGATAAAAATCCTTGCAACCTTTTGAAGAACATTAGAGTAGGGTCAAAAATTCCAAACTGTTGGTAACCGGTAGGTCCCCATGGTTGGATAAGAGCTCTGCGGCTTTAAGAGCTTATTGCATTTATCACTGCCGTCCAGACTCTCGGCTCTCTTTTATATCAGCTTGACAAGTGTCATCTCCCGCACAGAAGCAAGCGCTATACGGAGAATAAATACCTTCAAGAGATGTCACCAGTAAAATGGGGTACAGAGAAGTGTGTGTGTGTGTGTTACAATTTCCCACAGTATTTCTTTCTCACACAAGGCGAATAAAACTACGCCGTTGAAGGGTTTTATTTATGTGTTTTTATTTAAAATGTATTCCAAGTGATTTCCTGTCACTCGCTATGAATGTAAACCCCAACGGCCGACATGATCCTTCTCCTCGTGTCTCGGCTGTGAGTGTGAGCCGGGGGCCCGGCCTTGGCCCGGCGGCGCTGGCTAAGCGCTAACAATAACTGACAGCCGACTCGACATCAGGTACTACACCTGCCGCCTGCGGAGGTGGATAAATCCACGTTCAGGAAGCAAAAGTCCTGCCACGCTTTTTGCCGTGCACTGAGTGGGCTGATTTCGCTCATTAGTTGCAAATTAGGAAATCCAGATGGTTGACTGAAAATACTGGGGACTCGCTTTTTACTTTGCCGGGGACCCCCGTGGAACATCTTGAAGGACCGCTGGTGGTTCCCGGACCCCACGTCGAGACCACTGTTGTAGAGGTTTGGAAGGCACATCGTTCAGGGCATTTAAGGGGTACTTCTTCTGAGGCAAAGTAGATGTGTTTTGCTCAAGTCATTTACTGCGCCAACTGATTTCACTTGATTTACTGTACCTCTAGGTTGATGCTAATTAACTAATCCTGTCCGTTGACCCATGCGAACCTGGAAGGTCCCACCTCTTTGAGAGACTGTTCTAGGTCAGTGGTTCTCAACCTTTTCCACATCAAGGTCCCTCAATTTGATACGCATTTGGCCATGGACCCATTTGATAAGATTTTCTTTCTGGGACGCCAATCTGAGAAGATTTTTATTGTTGGCTATGATTTAGTCCAAATTTAGGGAAGTAGGGAGATAACATTGAAGCTATTATCAGTCATTATTGTATATATTCTCTAATGGCGCTAATGTATCGTCAATTAAATAATGTTCTAACTAATAAAGTCTAACTATTAATCAGAGGGGCGGAGACATGGAGGATGCTGGAGTCAAAGGCTGATTATCCACCGTGTTATCTTCTAACAGCAGGCTTATCTTGATATCCTGCCGTAGTGCCGTAGGACAGGAAGAAGAGCTGTCTGTGTTGATTCACACTTCAACAAAGGCAGCATTTTGCCCGGTGGCCATAACCACAGGCAGGATGAGAGGGCTTAGTGAGCATGGAACCACAAATGCATTAAAAAAGGATATTGATTTATTTTGCTGTTATTAGAAAGTCTTTCATCAATACGGCATTTTTTTTGTCATTGTTTGCCTTTAGTCCCCAAGGCGCTTTCATCAAATAATCCAATATCTGTTGACCGAGTGGTCAGTGTTGGCTCGTTCCGGGATCAAGCGGCCCGATAAGATTGTTGTCAAAATGTGACGGTCATGCAGAAAAATTGTATTCGTCATCAATTTAGACAAAATTGATTTAGAAATTCCTATTTTTGCGCTGATGTAATTGCGATTACAGAGAGAACCGATGTTTGAATCCAGATGACGTCACCGCAGACGAAACGGCAAATCCCTGAATTGGAAAATGACAGATTTACTGCAACAGGAAGAAGGGAAAGGACAAGGGAGTCTACTCTACCTCAGGGTTTCATCCTTGATGGCGTATCATTTTGGTTTTCGTTCCCAGAAAAGGGCTAGTTTAGCTCCTGGCTGGAGTCTATTCCATGACCACACATGCGCGATCAAATTGTGTTTACGCGAGTCTCTGGGAGTTTATTCCAAAGACTAGAATTTACTGCGTGAACGTATAATTATAATGTTATTGGGTGAGATACTGTGCTTGTGTACTCATATGCGCAAGAAGAATGCCCCAATACCTAAACCAGATACCAATGTAATGTTTCTTTGAATTCCCATTTTCTGCGTAACTCATTCATTACAGTTTTGCATTTATATCGGAGTACTTTAGTATTTCTATCGGTACTCTGTATTGTCAAGTACCCAAGAATGACCAGCACCAAGTAGTTGGACTCCGTCCAGGGGAAAAAGTGGTATCGGTGCAACCCTACCAGGGGGCAAAGTGGCGAACTGGTCTAAATTTAGACCAGAACCTTGGAGGGGGAATACGACCGCAACGTGAGTAACACAGACTCATTGACTGCCGCCTAGCCGAATCCAGCTGACAGACAAACACAGAGAAATAGGTTACCGTGTAAAATATGCATCTGGAAGAAGAGGCCCCTTGCACTAATATCTTAATCTGCGGCAAATGTTTGTTGTTGCTGTATTCCCACAAAAAAAGCGTGAGGAATTCAGCCGTGACCCAAATAATTGGATCGCTTGGCAGCAGTTTGTGTTTCGAACGTAAGGGAAATGTCAGATTCCAGAAGAAAGACACGTCAGCCCCCCGATCGCGAGGTCTGTTTCATCTTTTGTTTCGAGCTAATTACGGTTTTGGCTATGATTGATTTACTTGTTTGTTTTTTTTGTTAGCTGATAGATTGAGTCACACATCAAGGCGTTCTGAACCCAAAGGTTAGTTCTGTATAAAATATGGCTGAACGATTTGGGGAAAATATGTAATTGCGATTTTTCTGACAATAAAGTCAATATTCACTGTAGATTTAAAACATGTGATGGAGCATTACCACATGAGATACCATTGAAATATTAACTGCTCAATATTCTAATGCAAGGATGAGAACTTAAAGGTGCAGTGTATAGAATTTAGCGGCCACTAGCAGTGAGGTTGCAGATTGCAACCAACTCAATTCCCCTCCGTGTC
The DNA here is from genome assembly GCA_900302355.1 of Cyttopsis rosea. Classification (NCBI taxonomy): domain Eukaryota; kingdom Metazoa; phylum Chordata; class Actinopteri; order Zeiformes; family Parazenidae; genus Cyttopsis; species Cyttopsis rosea. Next base: position 5,302 of record OMKR01045978.1, on the reverse strand, counting down.
TGTGGTGGTGCACCATGGTGGCGTGTGGAGGAGAATCTACAGTAGCCGCGAAAAACGCGGAAGTCCCTCTCTAGAGTCAGTGTTTGGTTTGTCCGTTCTGGGCTCCTGTAGAAACATGGCGGTGCAACATGGTGGCCTCCGTGGAAGTGACTCCAGCCCCCATCGAGATATAAACGGCTCATTCTAAGGTAACGAAAACACGATTCTTATTTTCATGGGATTATACACTAATTAAAACATACTTATGAGTATTATATTCCATTTCTGCCAAGTCTGTTCCACAAAATGCCACAAATTCTACACACTGCACCTTTAACTTACTTGTATAGCACTTTTCTAGCAAGAGCACAAAGTACTTCACAAAAAGCAATACAATCAACAACAATAAGTAAAACAAATTAATCCTAAAGCAGGTTAATATTAATAATAGTAATACATTAGTTAATAATTAATATTTACTAACTTATGAGAGAGAGAGAGAGAGAGAGAGCTCCCTCTGCCCGGCAGACTGCCCTCACACCTCAATCCTTTTAGTGTTCTGGCAGTGAGCCACAGAAATCTTTACCCCCATTGTTATTTACATATGGTATCTTTTTTTCCATGTGTGCGGTGGTGGAATTGACCACCTCGGGCACCTTGAGTTGGAGGTAGAACTTTTTGTGTCAGGTTGGCGAAGACGGAACCCACTAGAAATTCTGGGCACGCCGCACTAGTTGTTGATATGTTTGACGTGGCATGGGGGAAGTGGTTTCTTATCGGTCGACGAACCTGGCCCTGCTCTTTCTCACGGGCTGGTTTGGCCTCATTTGAAGCGAGATAAGACTGAGGTTAGAGTCCCTGGAGTCACAGGACACAACTACGATTCCCATACAAGTCACTTAAACCCTGTCAGAAGGTGTTAGTGTTATCCCAGACTGGGTTAGAGTTAGGGTTAACCTAACCCTAACCTCACCTGGTCTGGGCCATTTAGCCAAAATCCACAATCACGATTTTTGATGAATACCTCTCTAGATAATTTTACCATACTTTGGGGATGACTATTGGTGCTTTCATCAGATATTTATACGCAATAATCAGTAATGTATAGTAATGTAGATATTATGACCAAACGAGATACGTTGATTAGAAGTGATGCAGCCTCAAAGACAACATTTAACCAGTTCACGATATTAATATAACCACAATCCCAGATGATAACAGTATCTAGTCCCTTATCAGGGTATATGGATATTTTAGCGATATATCACTGAGTTAGGGTCATGGTTTATTGTTTGTTTTTGTACGGACTGATGGCTATTGATGTGTCTGAAAGCAGTAAGTTGAAAGTCTGGCAGTATCATTTTGTGCCATTGTACTATCCAGTACACCGACGACTCCAAATCTGTGAATCCTCTGTGTTGTGTTATGGTTCAGAAAGTGTTTTACTTTTAACCCTCCCAGTCACGGTGTGTTGTCGCCGCATGTGAAGTGCATTCTGACAAATTGTGGAGAATCGTTCCTTTTATTTCTTTCCGCCCCGTTCACTCTGGTCAGCCTTTTGGTTTTTAATGAACTTCCCTTACGAATGATTAAAAACAGGTTTGTTAAGGGTTCCAACAAAAGGTTCTTAATCCCTAATTGAGCCCAGTGTTTCAGGGAAGAATGTTCTGGAAAGATATTCACGCTCGGTCGGCCTAAGCCAGCCACTCAACCTACTGACATAATTAAGCTTGGCCGTGAGAAAACCCGCTTCCATGCGGCTTTTCTTAAAAATCGATTCCAGGGCTAATTCTGTTTTGAACTACTCCTAAAGGGGCCGGGACGATATTGACAATATCTAATATAACTATATGTGTTGACGAATAACTAATAATTGATGATTTTCATAAGATATTTATTAGGGCCGGGTGATAAAACGATCTCGATAATTATCACAATAAAATCTTCCGCGATAACGATGATAAATTTATGAGATTTATTTTTGATAGTTCGTGTTCCTCAACAAAAACACTAGACGAGCAGCCAATCGTACAGCAGAGAAACAACCGTGTGACGCGAGCGGCCGATCGTACAGCGGAGGAACAACCGTGTGACGCGAGCGGCCGATCGTACAGCGGAGGAACAACCGTGTGACGCGAGCGGCCGATCGTACAGCGGAGGAACAACCGTGTGACGCGAGCGGCCGATCGTACAGCGGAGGAACAACCGTGTGACGCGAGCGGCCGATCGTACAGCGGAGGAACAACCGTAGGTAGGACGCCGGGCACCGGGCTTGTTTGGACCCCGGGTACAGGTGCGAACCCCGGGTCTGAGGCTAACACTAACACTCCCTGCTCCAGCCACCGCCCACCTGTGATTTTCTCTGTGCCCAGTTCAACCCACACTGTGATTTCTGCCTACGCTACTGGTTTGCATATTCATTATTTTATTTAATCAATATTCAGTATTCCATCTCTAAAATGTTTGAGAGACGTTTGAAACAAGGCATTTGATGTGATGGGAATCACAGCAGTTGTTTACATATTTATTATTTTATTTGATCTATTCAGTGGTTAGCATAAAGCAGTGTTGGTTCTGTTGAATGTGTGTCACCTATTCGTTCTGATAATAAATAATTGTATATTATAAACCTTATAAATTAACCTTCTGGTTTCTTTAGGGTTCTGTCCTAAAGAGAATACTCTTAAAGCTGGAAATTGAGCATTATCATCATTAATTATATATTGTGATAATTATCGACATTGATCAATATACAAAAAAGATTGTGATAACATTTTTGGCCATATCGTCCAGCCCTAATATTTAAGCACAAGAAATATTTGATCATGTGGATATTATAACCAAGCAGGCAGAGGCTTTGGATTAGAGCAGCGAGTAAAGTAAAGTTTAACTAAATTGCAGTATTACGAAATCCCAGATGATACCTAGTCCTGTATCACAATATCCATATAAGATGGATAGATATCTTTTTTTTTTAATTTTAAATATACAATAACAAAACTATGCTTACTGCAAACCCCACTCTGCGTGTGACCTCTTGGTGGTCTCGATGAAACAGGGATTCTAACCCCCTGATCAAAGCCGGCGTGGAGCCCCCATGGCCTGGACAAAGGCCCCGGCCCCCCATCAGAGACTCTTATTTGCTTTGGGGGAGGTTGGGGTGAGATGCGATAGGCGGAGGCATGGCTGGCTTCCCCCAATAGTGCTAGGGCTAAGGCAGCGTCCCAGGGAGACATGTGGCTTCAATTCCACGTTCTGGGTAGAAACAGCCGGGAGTGGGAAAAACCCACCTGAATATCTGATCCTTACAGTCGCACTTTGCAGTGTTTGGTTTAGACTGTTGATTTTAATGTGGCTGTGCACGCTTGTCATGAGAGGATTGTTAATTGTAGTGTAGCGCTGGTTGTTATGTTGTTGTTTCTCATGGTATCATTGAATTGCAATAAATGCTATTGAAAAACCAGAAAAAAACTGAAAATTAACATAAAAATAAACGATAATGACAAATTTCATTATAAAAAATATATTAATAAAAATATATGAATTCATTCATTGTTAGGTTTATTGTAAATAGAAAAATATAATAATGTATATTCTGTTGGATTCAATGGCAAATTTGGGGAATCTTGAGCACCTTGGGGGGTTCTTCAGGAGTCGAGAAAGAAATGAAAATAAAGGTTTGTACAATAAGAGTCTGTAAATGAGTATGGGTGGCTTATGCCAAGTCTCAAAATTCCATTCAAAACTAGCGAGCACACTGCTAACCCTTTTTTTTTTTTTTTTTAACAAAATAATGTTATGGATTTTCACTTTAATGTTATTGTTTTGGAGCTGGTGTAGAAGTCCAGTTATTTGTTGGAATGTCCTTCCACTGAAGCAGTCAATCATTAATAGAAGCCAGGTGGACAGAATCATCCTCCTGAACCACTCCTCTGTTTGGTTTCAGCTCAGCGAGCCAGAAAAAACAACTGTGGAGTTAAAACAGTCTCTTTCTATCTTTCTATAGATATTTTAATAATACAATACCAAATAGTTATTTTTAATGTCGATTTTTAGCGTGTGCGTTCTAATAATTTAAAGAAAGAAGTGTGCTCCGACTCAATAAAATATGATATATTTTTTCAATATGTCCACTTGATTTGGCCACTTGAGAGCTCCACGGACCAGGTTTTACGTCCATGAATTCCGTCCTGCTTGAAGCAGTAACAAAAATGGCGCTCAAAATGTTTTGGTCGGGCTTGGTTGTCCCAGCCCCGAGCCCCCAGCCCCCATTTAAACATGCTAAGTTGACCTACAAATGAGACGAGTTGTAAATTGGAGGCACAGATACGGATAGAGATGTATACAGATGGATACAAATCACTCTGCATTTGTTTTGTGCATTGTTGTTTACGAGTTGTGAATGCTTATGAGACTTTTAACTCCATAAACCACTCCTTGATCTGCCTTCTCTGCCTCATTTTTTTTTTAAACTTTTTGTTTCAAATGATTCTAACCCATAAGAACGAGAGAGAGAAAAAGGAGAGGAATGGGGAAAATGAAATTGGAGATGGAGAGAGACAGGGAGTGAGGGAAAGGAAGCGATGGAAGGCGTCCTGGCCACAGTCGGGGGGTCTGGCCTGTGTGCCGGTGATAGCAGGAGACACTGATGGTGCTGATAACACTCAGCCAGCGCTGAAAGGAGGCGGAGGAGGAGGGTGGCGGAGGAGGCATGCTGCCTCTCCATGTTTAGAAAACACAGCATTTCTTCAGAGGAGTAATTACAAAAGCATGTCATGTCATCCTCACTTCTTCCACAGAGGGGTGTGGGGGGGTGTACTAAACACTCAGCACATTATAAATAGGACACTTTGCCTCCACACGAAACACGTATGTAGGCCCGCCTGTGTGTCTCTCTCTCTTTTTCTAATTCTCTCCATTTCTTTCTTGCTCTCTTTCCCCTCCATTTCCCTCTTTACATTTTCTCTTCTCGGTTCCCCTCTTGAGTTTTCTTTCTCTCCATTTTTTTCTCTCTTCGTTTCTGTCTTCTCATTCTTTCTTTCTCTCACTTTCTCTTTCTACTTTCTGTTTCTCTCTGGCTCGCTCCCCTTCTCCGTCTCTCTCCCTCCCTCCTTCTCCCTCCGTCCTTCCATTGTGTTTCCACAGGTTGAAGCACAGGGGGTTCTTATCTCTCTCTGGGAGCTTCAGATAAAGCAGCACTCATCCTGGTGGAGCTGGGTGGGGGATCTGTGGAGAGTGAAGAGAGTAGGTGGAGGCGTAGCTGGTTGGGGAGGGGGGTCTGAGGTGGGAGTAGGTGGAGGCAGGGTGGCTGTAGGTGGGAGTA
>OMKR01045972.1:7473-20180 GCA_900302355.1 Cyttopsis rosea | reverse complement strand
CACAGATATCTTGAATGATATCTTGAATGACGTCTTAGATATCTCGAACAACGTCTTAGATATCTTTAATGACGTCTTAGATATCTTGAACGATGTTGCAGATATCTTGAACGACATTGCAGATATCTTGAACGATGTTGCAGATATCTTGAACCATGTTGCAGATATCTTAAACGGTATCTTGAATGATGTCACAGATGTCTTGAATGATATCTTGAATGACGTTGCAGATATCTTGAACGATGTCTTGATGTCTTGAATGATATCTTGAATGACGTTGCAGATATCTTGAACGATATCTTGAACGACGTTGCAGATATTTTGAACGTTGCAGATATCTTGAACGACGTTGCAGATATCTTGAACGACATTGCAGATATCTTGAACGATGTTGCAGATATCTTGAACTACATTGCAGATATCTTGAACGATGTTGCAGATATCTTGAAGGACGTTGCAGATATCTTGAAGGACATTGCAGATATCTTGAACAACGTCTTAGATATCTTGAAGGACGTCGCAGATATCTTGAAGGACGTCGCAGATATCTTGAATGACATCGCAGATATCTGTAATGTTAATTCCAGATAGTCAAACTTAGCGAATACATGTTAAAATGGCTCACCATAGACTTGGATTGCCTGTGATATCGACGTCAACTAGCATGAGAATGGTGTGAGATGCTGTGAGGAGAGACATACATTTGCACAATGCAGCTCTTTTTAGTCTCTGTATTCCACATATAGCACAAATAGTATCCGCGCATTACTAGCCAGTGAAGGTCCCGTCGCACCTTTTTTAGTCGTCCTCCGGTGTCAAGTGTTTTTGGAGGGAAACAAACAGGGCTAAATAACCTTTTCTATGACTCTGCCGTTCAGCCGGTATCCACCCTATCTCCTCTATGGTGCCGTTCCAACTGCTCCGGTGGAGTCTGACAGATGTCAGAGGAGAACTATGTGCCGGGCCTGTGGCCACGTGTGAATATGAAGAGATTTGCGAGTGTGTTCGCACTGCACAGCTGAAAATATAGCAAAAAAAAAAATGCTTTGGTTCTTACCGCTCTGATAATTCCTATCCTCTAGTCCAGTGTTTCCCAAAGTGTGGGCTGCGGCCCCCTGGTGGGCCGTGAAGTTACTGCAGGTGGGCCACGGGAGGTAATTTACAATCAATAAATTAAAGGTTTTAAATTAAAAAATTTGTAATAAAGTTTGAAATCACCATAAAATATTTATGTAATACATTTAGGCCACGGCATTCTAAAGTTTTGGAACGGCTGATCTAGTCATTCAACTTTTTTTTTGGTTTTTAACTTACATCTTTGTTTCAATTATCAGAAACAAGCAGAGTTTGAATTCTGGAAAATTGTTGTGGTTTTGGTTTTACGATGCCGGAGTGTTTCTCAATGGTCTGGTGGCGTGGGCCACATCAATGGCTAATCCCCAATCAGGGCTATATACATAGCACTCCATCACGAGCCTGTCCGCATCGCTCAGAGTGTGCGCGCCGGGTAATTGAATTTGAGCACGGCTTACGATGGGAACGCAAGCCAGATGCTACGATGTTTATGGAGTTGTTGCTTTGCGGGTAGCACTGTACACAACCTCTGTCGTTCGCCGCGGCAACATTTTCCATCCGCTGTAACGGCGTTTCACTCAAAAACAGCTCATCGCAACGTAAAAAGAATTAAAAAAGAATCTGCCCTGGCAGCGGCCACGCCTCGTGTGCGGCGATTACGGCTCCTTTTGATGTAAGTTACAGAAAGCGTCATAGAATACCTTCGCTTTTGCACGCGGATCCCTGCAAGGCTCTGTCGTAAACGAGGGGTTTGTTTGGTAGCGAGAGATTAACGGAACCAATTGAAGGCTTTTCCTATTGTTTGAATGGGTGAACTCAGGTGAATTGCGAGAGGAATTTGTGCATCGCCAACGGGAGGAGCACTGAGGTGGATGAAATGAGCGTCTGACCACTAAAATGTCCTGAATAATGAGAGACACACCGGGTGACATAAACGCAGGCCTTGTGGCTGCAAGTCACGTGGAAGTGATCCTGGAGATGGAGATAAAGGATGCTCGTAAAAGAAAAATTATTTATTATTTGGGTGCTACTTGCATAACCCGATTTTACTGCACCGGTCAGGTCGTGTATGAAAGTCCAATATGCAAATGTTTGGTATTATTGGAGGGAGCTTGTTATTATCGTTTGCTATAAACTTCCCTGTCAGAGTCTTCTTCTTTCTGTTGCTTCTTTTGGAATTCGTAAAAAAAGGGCTCTAAGTTGTCTTTAACATGTTACCCTGTTAGTAATATCAAATCAAACACATTCCATTTACAATTGTAATATTATTTAATATAATATTATTATTACTTTACTTGTCTTCCAGTCTGCGCTCAGCTCACATGTAGGCACCATGACAACCTCAAGCTGCACTCAAAAAGCCAACGCTCCGGTGACATGAACAACCCCAGCAACTCAAGAAAATAATGACAATTTTGGAAAACGGCGCTAGAACCCCGAATGGATAATGCAAAAGAAAAAGAAGAAAAAAACACGATTCAACTCCAGATTGAACCCTGTCTCCACGGCAACTGAAATTTGGAGGTCATAAATTCATCATCTTTAACAACCACCACTGGGTAATTTCTTGGTAACAAATTCTTCAACCATTTTTGTGTGTTACTTTAGATTTTGCCTCGTTCTCATTTCAGATTGACTATTTTACTTGGTTCTGGATCATGAAAATAGCTTAATTTCATGTTGTTATAGTTACCGTATTTAAAATGCCCATAGAACGAGTAATTCAGCCACTTACACCCTTAATCAATTTGAATTATCCCCCCAAAAATCATTCATAATCAGCGAGCTCTTTGCAGCTATTAAGGTGGCCATGACCTGCCTTTACAATGTCGGGGTCGGGAGCAAAATAAGCAAGAAGGTTTATTTTGTCTAGATGCTGAGCCGCAGCCTTCCAGTTTCATGGCAGACACCCTAACCACACAGCTACTCAAATGGATTATTGAGAAGGCAATGGGATTTGTAGTAAATGCACCATGCAGCTTCTCTGAAACGCAGCCTGCGCGTCCTACGGAGCCCCGGCCGCTCGGCTGATCACCGAGAGCGAAGGCAGATGGGAGGGATGCCCGGCAGTGGAAAAAAAAGGGGGGAATAAACGAGCTTAATGAAAGCATCATGGCACAATGAAAAGCCAGGGCCAAGCCATCAGCGCCGAGGCCCCGGGGGTTGGAAGATGGGCTGGTGTGCGTGCTCTGGGCTGGAAGCGAGCCAGGAACTCGGTCGGAGTTCCGCTGGCCCTCTTCGGGCTCACGCCAGCCCCCCTCTGCCATCCGCCCCGAACCGCCTCGCCCCAAACCGGGTGCGGGCGCTAAGCTGATACGGCTTTACAGGTTAGTAAGGGAAAATTATCCGCCTGGCTGAGAATGGCCGCTGTCCAAGCACACCTTTCGGGGTGTCATGGGTCTGAACGCGCGTGTTTCGAAAGGATCCGACCGTCTCGAATCGGCCGACGTGCCGTGAGCTGATACGTGAAGACGTTTAATTAACAGCGGTATGGAGTCGCCCCGCTGTTCCTGTAATAACGGTTCAATTTTGAATACCGCTACTTAAGTTTACGCCGTGTCTCCAGGCGTTGGATGTAATTGCGCGGTGTCACACGTGCGTTATTGGGACGTTGACGTGATTAGACCAGCGTGAATTGGCGGCTTGACTCCTACTTTTGGGAAGACTCAATTGGGCGTCTCGCGCTTTTGTGTGGGTGCCTGGAAAAAAAGAAGGAAATGCCCGAAGGGAGGGTTACGATGTATATCGGATGTTTTATTTCCAACCCTTGAGAGCAGCGAAGCAACTTGTCAACACAGGTTGATCAATTAGATAAAGGCATTATTATTCATTTTCCAACTGTAAGGAAAGCAAATACGCGTCCAAAGCGAGCACGAGGGATACCGCCTGTGCAATCCTAATATGTCTTTTTTTCAAAAGCATCCTATTGCTTTCGTCACTCGCTCGGTTTTATTTGTTCAGTAGCTTTGATTTAACACACAACTGCTTTTGTCAGCGGTTGATATCACTTCCATTCAGTCCTATGAAAGGGGGTTCTCACATTTGCCAGCTGATGTCACAGGCCTTTTCATTCTGTACCCTTAGTTAAAGGTTTGTTGGTTTTGTTCCCTTCCGTCAAAGGCCACCCGGCATTATTCCCTTTCTACTCGTTCAGAGCCAGCGTCATCACTGGGATGTTTTCCCTCTGGCGCACGAATGTACTGTACCTGTTCAAATGTACCGTGGTCTCCAAGATACTCCTTGTTGGCATTCTTCGTCACCGCACTTGGTTCGCCTCTCGGGCGACCGTACGGTTTGGGTTCGAAATTTGAATCTCAACTAAAACGAATACAAGAAATCCTAACGTCTGGCTTTAGGTCGCGGAGTTGTTTCCGTCTTGTTCATGGTTTTTCCTCAATCGGGACACCTCATTGTGAATTATCACTTCCGTGAAGTGTACTTCCGCTCAATTTCCATCCACTTTCCTTCCTTTTCCATCTCTCCATTCAATTGTCATGCATGTTAGTGTCTCTATTCTAAACAATGTCTTACTGTAGAAGCTGCTGTAAATCTGAATGCAAATAAAACACTGTGCAGTTAGTTGCAAGTACTTTTACCATTGCATGTAATAAAGCAACTTACTGACTCCACTGAAACTGCATTCCTTTTTGACATCAAAGATAAGGGACCACCACGGACAGACCTGGCCATACTGGTGGAATATTCTACCACTTCAACGGAGTATGCCCGTGGTACAAAATGAATGGAATTGTAAGCATTCGGTTATTTACATGGAAGGATATCTTAATGGTTAAAAACAGCATGAATAAACCCAAAAAATGCATCCGTGTTTAATCTCCCACTGTTAATATGTCTATCAACGAGACATATTATTGCTCACTCTGAGATTAATCCTATCAGTATGTCAACATGTACAATGGCTCCAGTGGACATTTCCCTCCAGTCTATTCAGTGTCATCTCCTGACCAAAAAAAAACAAAACCTCCGCCTAAATATATCCCCCCCGCAGCCGCTTCTACTCGGCTGACATTCATGGCAGAGCCGCCCTTCGTGTTTCCACTGATCCGTCACGAAGAGAACCCGACCGGACGAGGGGAAACGCAAACACGGCACGGCCGGGTCAGAACCTTTCTCCTTTTGTTGCCGTTCCCCGGAGGGCGGATATTACTTTCGATTTGTGCCACAAAGGGCGGCAAACAAGGCAGAGGGATATGAAGAAAAAAACAAAAATGGTGACGCGCCGAGAAAGGATGCGCTTAGGTAGACGGCGGCGGCGTAGTTATTCTCGTCTTCTGATCGCTCATCTCGTCGGAAAACGGGTATTCGCCTCAATCAATCGGATCTCCGCGGTGGAAACTCGACGCCTCGTTGCAGACGCCGCGCGGCGCAGGATGACGTCGGCGCCTGTGCGGATTCTAATGGAATTCACGTCTTCGCCTCTTATCTAATAATGCGAGGAATCTCTGTCATTATCTCGAACACCGTTCATCCGATCTACTTCGCACTTGGCGGGTGTATTGCAGTGTCGAATTTGGTGCAATTCCAACACGCGACAGCGAATTGCGAGGTTTTCCAGGCGACGTTATAGCATCCAGCGTGGGGGGGCGGGCGGAGGGGGGTGGGATACCGAGCAACCGGCCCATTCTGACCAGGCAGGTTTTCAACGGGCACCGCACTAGTGATCTTTAATTAGGCAAACCCGTAAAGCGAGATGGGGACAACGGCCGATTAAAACGCACGCACTTAGTGATAGCTGAAGGATGAGGCGAAATTATTTACAGATTCCTCATCCTTTGATTTTCTTGTATTTTTATTTTGGTCCCCGGAGCGTACATGTAATTACGCCTGCGCAGGCAGTTAAAGAAATTATGAGGACACTGTCTGCGGCAAACCGTTTGAGCATTTCTCGGTAACAACTATTTTGGAAAATTCAGTATGAAAACAATCCGATCCTCGCTGTCCACTGTCATTAGATTTCGGTGAGACGGTGGGAAGGGAGGGGAAGGGTAGCGCGGCGGGTCTGCGTACGCGGGTGTCGCATCCAACGAGCCGGATTTCTAACCATTCATTCTGAATATTCTCTGCCGTTCCCCGTTTGCAGTCCCGAGATGTTTTGGAAAATGTTGGGCTCCCCGGTTGGAAAGTGTGTGAAAGCGCCAGAGCTGCCATGTATTAATTGACCGCCGTAAAGCGCTCAGGTGCGTGTGTTCTGCGCCGAACTTCAATCGATGTTTTCCGACCAGTCTACGCTGGCGGATCTGGGAGGGCTCTGCCTGTTGACTGCAGCTGTGATCACACACACACGCACGCACGTGCACACACACATACACACACACACACACATGCACACAGAGCCCACACTTGTTGACCTCTTGCTGTGGGATTATATTGCTGCTCCCACAGGCTATGTCTAAGGTTTTGGATGGAGCAAGCTGACATGATTCCCACAGTGAAATTGATGATTTTCACTCTAACCACGCTCTCGCTCGCTCACACAGAGCCTCAGTAAATTATTTGTTTCCAGCAGACTACGGCAGTAATGTTTCATGGAGCTCCGTCCCTGGTATTTGTTAGCGAGCGTGTTTGCATTCTTCCCCGGGATGATAGATAAACCAGCCTCGCTCGCGCGGAAAGCCGAACTGAAGAATGGCTTTGTGCGCTGCTGGGGGATCGTGTCTAAAATGTCCTCGCCAGAGAGACACAATCATTTCCCGTAACTTTCACCTCCGGACACGTGGCAAAGTGCGCCCTCCGTCAATGTGGGATGTAGTAGCGATTCTTTTTTTGAGAGTCGGGTCACTCGGTTAAAAAGAGTCCTTCGCTTTTTGCTTTTTTCCCACATTGATCGATTGAAGTCCTCGGTAATTACTTTCATTTCGCGAGTCGAGTTCACACACTCGATCGCCGACTCGCTGAATGGAAACTTGGGCAGATTGTTGCGCACGTGGCTCGGTTGCTCGAGGCGCACTCGTGTGACTTGCATCTCTCGAGATTTAAGATTCAGCGAAAAGCCGTGTGCGTGGCTGAAGTTGCTGAGTCGCGACCGCAACAAACGAACGTCTGACTGATGGCGGAGTGACTCCCGACTCCTGAGTCATATAAAGGATTTGTTCGCTACAAACGAAGCGTTTGAAAATCTCTAACTATTGATTGAAACCACAGCCAGGGGCAGCACAATGGGTTAATAAGCCACATAGTACTGGCATCTTTTGCAAGCATTTGGACTTTATCCAAAGCAAAATATGTGTGAAAAGATCTGCCATTACGCAATCAACGTAAAACTTTAAATATCTGCTGCAGACAGACAATATACTGCAAGTAAGCAGGTGCAGGATTTCCTGAAAGCAGATGCAATTTGGCATCTCCATTCCTTCCTATTTGAATACACCATGTCTGTGTCAAAGGTCAGTTGAATTCAGATGCAAATGCTTTTGTGATTCGTTTTGATAGATATTTTATACTTTAATAAAAAAATATTTAGCACATTCATATAAAACACAGCAAACTTTGCTTGTCCTTCTTCTTCAAAGTAATTTCAAATGACATCGATTCGGGTTATGTTGTCTGTATTCTATCCAAAATAGCCTATTGTCTCTCAATAAAAAGAAGATTGTGGAAATTTATGTGAAAGTATTTCATTCAAATAAGCTATAATAAGCCTTTCATTGGTGGCCCAGGCAAATTAGTGGTTGAGTCGTTTCAGCTCGGCCTGGGCCTCAGCGGTTGCAACTATGTTAAATTCACTGAGTGAAGCAGAGAGACTATTTCCAACCGAGGGGTATCGATCCCACAAGAATTTTATCCCTGCACAAGTGAATGGTCCCCTTTAAAGCTCCGGCCACTTGAATTGAAATTAAAGTGCTGTTTTAAAATGTTACGCTTCATAAACCAAGTAATGGAAATAATAGCTTTTCATTGCATCGATTTAATAAGAATTAAGCCCCAGCTTTAGTTTAAAAAATAAGCCAGAACAGCACAGGGATATTCTGCCGCCCAAGGGGGTATCTCAAAGGCAGTCTGATCGAACAAAAAACTCCATAATAATAATGATGATAATAATAATAATAAAAATAAATAAATAAATAATAATAATAATAATAATAATAATAATAATAATAATAAACTACCTGGGTAATAAACCGGTGGTTTTATGTGGAAAATGAGAGACACGCAGAATCAGCCCCCTGCACTGACGGCGACTACGTTGGGGGCAAATATTTTCCATTAAGAATTTCATGAGCTTGTAAACAGCTTGTGTCCTGGGAGGCCTTGTCATGTCTCGGACGGTAACCACCCCGTCTGGGGAGAGAATATCACTTATTTTGCTTTAATTGACATACCTTACTCTTGTTTGTCTGCCCCAGAACAGTCCCCGACTCCCCGACTTATTTTCTAATCTTTTTCCACTCGCTCTAATCTCCTCAGCGCTCTGCTTTACTTAATCAAAACCATATCTTCTTCCTTGTTGGTCGACTTGTTTCCTACTTGTTTCCTACCCCAGCGTTTTGTTGGCGATCGTGTCGCTGTAATGTGTTTGTTCACGGATGTGTGTGCGTGCCTGCGTGTGTGCACGCAGGTGCGCCTTCATGGCTTCTCTGGTGAAGATGAGTCAGTCCAAAGTCACCGGCCGGCTTTATAGGGGATGTTTGTGAAGTTAAAAGAGGGCCACCTGCGCGCTGCCATAAAGCCGCCGTGCGAGCTGAGTCACATATTTCACCGTGTTCTGCTTGCAATTTTCACCATCTTCATCACTGTCTCTGGCTCTTTGAGGTGAAAGTTGCTGCTTAACAGGAGGGCTCACAGTCCCGATGTGAAACAAATCCCACTAGACTGTACACATGAGCAAAGGAAGCAGCGATCCATCAAACTGAATATGTATATAATACATTTAATTTGAAAGATAATTTATTTACATTTTTTTATTGAGATTAAAATATCTCATATCGTTACTGCAGGTAGCGGAAGTGCCGTTAAGTGCAATTTTGAGGTATTTGCACTTTATTTGAAAGTTCAATTTTAGGGAACTTTATACTTGTACTCCACTACATTTCAAAGAAAATATCTTACTTTTTACTTGATTACATTTATTTGTATCAAGAATACTAGTCTTTTTTTTTTTTTTTTTTTTTTTAGGGGTCCAGTTGTTTTTGTTCATGAATGAATGACGTCAGTGGTGCATGGATCTCATGGAACCAATGAATGTAAGTTGTATTCGGGGCAGTTGCGGCAGTTTCGCCGCGGTCCAAGTTTGATGCGGATTGGTCCATTTTTGGAGAAGAAGAAGCGGGAAAGCGGTGTTTTCCTCATCTCCGAACCGGACGCGTGACAGCACTGCAGGCTTCCGATTGGTCAGAGAGAATCGTCACTGCGTTACCAAGATGGCGGCACGCACGTCGCGATTAAACCCGGAAAACGACGTTACGCTGCGTTCACTGAAACTCGGAAAACTGAAACTCGCCCTCTTGTTTATTTCTTTAAAATGTAGATGGATTGTTTGATTTATTTGATTAAGCGATGCAGTTGTTATATTTTACTTTGCTTATTCCTAGTTTAAAATTTAGACAGAAAAAATGGATCTTGGAAATTTTTTTGTATCAGCAAAAAGTCCATTAAAGGACGTATTTATGAATGAAGTATTCACCTTTATTGTCTTTATTGGATCAGAAAGACAGACACTGAATCGGTGTCGCCGGCAACCCTGGACCCCGCGTATTGCTGCCGGCAGCTATATTTATGATTTATTTTCACACCAGTGATACAATAGTACAACCAGTGGAGGTTGTGGCAACGGTGGAATGTGCGTTGACACCAAAATACAAAGTCACTTAAAAATACAAAGCAGACAGTTGAATGGAGGAGTTTCTGTTTATTTTTAGCACATTTTTACTTCTACTTCGGATTTTCACTCATTTCCACCGACCGGTGAAATGTGAATACTCCAAAAAAAACGTACTACTAGAAAGGCAACAGACGTATAACACTACTCCTTACGTCAATGTGTCAACATGCGGCTTCACTTCACCGCCGATAATCACGGATGGATACACAAATTCATTTCCGCCCCAAAAAAATCCAGGAGTAACCCTTCAAGGGCAACCGTGAACTTGCGACAAAGCAGAGCAGGAAACAAAGCGCGGGTCTTGGACTAGCTTAGCATCAAGCTGTGTGTTTATTCCGTTAGGTAATGCGGCACTGAGGGAGTGGAACAACACTGTTTGGTGGTGAGGATGTTTGTGTTTTCATTCCCACGCTCCTCGCCTCCCATCGCAGATTTTCCACTCTCTTAATACCTGCACACTGAAGACGATTAGCAGGAGTTTGCATCAGTGGCCATTAGCGTGTGTCTAGCCCGCTAGGGTTGAACAGACCTTAACAAGGGTCACATCCTTTTTATCCGCAGTTAAGGTCAGCACAGTTACACATTTAATTTCTTGTGTTATTCAGGGTTTATTTTTTTGTATTTTTTTTTTTTTTTGTATTGTTGCATTTTACAGGGTGAAAAAGTCTGGTAATCATTTTAAGTTCCCAATTGAAGCGCTGGATGCCAGAGGGGTTTTATTTTTTTTTTTCCTTTTACGTGACCTTCCTGGAAATCAAAGGTTATTTGGGGAAAATATCAGCACTGCTGTTATTCAATTTAGTGGTGCTCATAAACTTTATGTGTGTTCTCTGGGAAATCTGGATTTTATGATTAAGAACGAAGATGATCTTCTCATAAACCCAACGCTCTGAGTTGAGTTCAGCTTATAGTTGAGCAAATAGAGGGGACAGCGCCGCAATTCGTCTTGTAAAACAACACAGGTCAATTAAATGTGTGTTGGAACATCAATGCATTGCTCAGCAATTCCCCCAATTGGTGTTTTCTTCTCTCCTGAATCCTGAGTGTGCATTTGTTTTCTTACATTCTTGATGCTCTGTATTTTCTTATCCCGGTTGACATGAGATGGTCAATAGCAATTTCATCCGCGTGTGACCATGCACGCTAACTATCTTAGCACAATGCAAGGCGGCAGAGGGAATCGACTAGCCTAGCTAGCCATCTTGATTCCTATATATTTTCCTGCTTATTTGGGGGATGTTTTTGTATTTTAAGCTATATAATCCACCCGCACTCTGCGTAACGGAGCAGTCAAACTCATCAACACTAATTATCCGCATCTTGTGCAGGAAGTGCGCCAACTTCCCGTTCGCTGGATTTCATTTCCCCTCGGTTGCTGCCGCTGCATTGTTGTACCACAATGTTTCTTCCTGCGTACACTCGTCCCCGTTCACACGCACATTTCTGCAGGCTTTTAGGCCTTTCTGTAGGATAGAAAGGGATTCCCCTGATATGGCGTACGGATAGGGCAACGTAAACAGTTTGAATGGCATGGAACCGAGTAGTCTTTCCCCTTTCACGCTTGACTTTAAGTGGGTTCCCATGTATCCAGAAAGCGGTTCAATCCTCACTTGCTCATATTCGGACCCATCGGAAGGCTATTAGCATCCCCGGGGCTCTCCCCCCTGCGGGACACGCAGCTGCTTTCTCCACTCTCCACTCGCTGGAAACAGTATCTTCATATAGATAACACCAGATACATCCCCTGTTTGCTTGACGCTGAAAACCGAACCATTATGCCATTGTGGAGCGATCAGGGTCCCTGGTGGCGCGGAGTCGGGCCACAGGTAAAGCATGGGATTCCTCAATGGCGACGGTTTGTAAAGAGTAACCGGTAATGACTGAGTTCCTTGTTAAAAATAGGTGAACATGTTACTCAATATTCAGGACAGTAAATGTTTCACAAACTCTCAGAGCGACATGTGACAGTGATTTTGCAATGACTAACCGGTAGGCCAGATGAATTCAAAACCCATTAGTAATGCTATTATTGTGACATCAGTACGACTGTAGGACTACTGCACCTACTCACATTTACATTTCTTCTACGGAATCTTCTTCTCCAGGAAATGATGCATTCGAGGGCTCACAGTCACTATCTTGATCAAACACGGCCTCCAACCAAATGACAGTGAGTAATACGTGAGTAGGAAAAATATCCTTCCCTCTCACGCCTTTGTGACTCAACCGGACAACTCCCCGCTTATAACGGGAGGAAGTAATGGAAGGCAACAGGGATATGGTGCTTTCCACCGAGTTGAGAGTGCAAAGCCCTTTTAATAATTGGAGACCACGTGTAGCCTGTTGAGTCGCAGGATCCACGCCAAAACCAAACTGGACCGAGGCCATATTTTTATTTTACCACAGCCACACAAAAGTGGTTTCAGTTTGACTCATAATTGTACGGGGCTCTTGTCTACCATAGCAGTCTGGGAACAGGTCAAAGTTCTAAAGTTACATGTCAAAGTTAAACATGACGATAAATCAGCCGCACAAGACCCGCAGAAGATACAGAAGATAATAAAGTAGTGTTTTTCACCGTGACGGGTCTTGACAATAACCTGAGATCTCTGCTGTATCATCTGCCCTCAGATGGTGTGCAGCTCACACACCAGATAGAAAAGGTCCATTGTGACGGTGATAGCCGTGGAACTCGCCGCTCTTTCCTGGCGTCGCCAAAAGCACACACAGCCATTCACAGGAGAATATTTTTTTAGATTTTTATCAAATGAGTTGGGACAGTGTGTTGCCTGTG
>OMKR01045969.1:0-22771 GCA_900302355.1 Cyttopsis rosea | reverse complement strand
CAAAAAAATTATGAAGCTGATGATAAAAATACATACTTAAAATAAAAAAATGGAAAAAAGCCACAGAAACCATTCTTATTTCTTAGGCAAATGTGTGTTAAATTACCAATGTTGAGCAATTCCTCTGGTTTCATACCAACGCATGAATTCCCCCCACGCAGTTTATCTCCCAACAAATAATGAAGTACAATGGGACTGACGCACAGCCTTTATGTGCACCGAGCCAATTCAGTTTCCTCCACCTACACCAGACGCAAATTCCTCCACCGGTCAAGTTCAGCAGCAACAAGAAACTGGAGAAGATTATAAAAAAAAATACCACAGAGCAAATCACACGTAGGAAGTGAAAGCCTCGGCTCAGAAGACAATATTTGTTTTTTTTTCTTTTATCCTTTCATTTCTCTGTTGTGGCTGAAAAACATCAGCATGGTGTCGAGATTCTGCTTGAGATCCAAAAGTGAAATCTCACAATTAGATTCAATCCAATATGGATGAGATGGCTCCTAATATTGATTCTATATTGATATTAAGGATGGGGGGAAAAATACAACAAAGTATCGCGATATTTTGCGTGGCGATATTGATACACTGACGCCAAGTATCGATATTTTATTATGGCTTTTCGGCGAATGTGCGGCAACCCATTTCAGAATTTTTTTATCCATCCGAGAGAACGCCATCCAGGATCGATTAACTAGTGGACTCGTTCTGTTATTACGTTAGATTAGAAGACGCAGACACGGCTCTGTGGTTCAGTTTGTATCCAGTCGAGAGAAACAGGTGATGCAGTGTTCTCTGGAACTCGGAAAACTAATTTGTGTGAGTAGACCCCCCCCCAGACTGTAATAAACATTTCAGTTTGTCAGGTGCATGTAACATTATGACTATTATTATTATAACATTATGACAGTGTTGGTCAGTCTGTCTGCTGGACAATATAATTTGCTCCAATAAAACAATAAAAATGATTGAAGTGAGATTAATAGACTGAAAACTATATCTTATTAGATAAATCAGATGTTGACAGTTCATTTGGGGACATAATTTGCAGTTGAAAAAAGGTAATAAATCACAATATATATTATCGCAATACTCAGCATGTCGCAATATCGCAAGAATATAGTATTGTATTCTATGGCTCTTATTTAGCTATGAGCTTTTAAATTTTCCTCTACGTTTTAGGCATGTGCTAACCAACAATAAAGATGAATACTTCGTCTTTTAATTAACTTTCTTGCCGATACAAAAGACAAAAATTCCAATATACATCTTTTGTCAATTTAAAACCAAGGATAAGCACAGTAGCAGAAATAAAACAAAATTACAGCAGTTTTCCCTTATTCAAATAAATCAAACAACCCTCTAAATTTTAAAGAAATAAACAAGAGGTCAAGTTATATTTACGAGGCCGTGAAGCCCACTTCTTGCTCCGATACAAACTCCAGAGAGCCGTGTTCACGCCTCTAGTTAATCGATCGCGGATGGCGTCGTTCTATCAGACAGATATAAAAAAAATAATAATACAAAATGCTAAAATGGGCTGCAAAATATACTTTGGTGGCCGTTAATATACCTGGGAAGCCCGCCCAAGTAAAGTTTATGTGTGGGAAACACTGCAGTTTTTGGCTGAGTTACCAGTGAAATGCTTCCACACTTTGGAGGTTTTTGGTCATGAAGGTGTTGCCATCACGCTATTGTTCACTTCCCTACAAATTCTCTAGCCCGAACTGTATGATACTCTACAGCAGGGCTGCAAGTCCAGACCTCGGTCCGCATCTGGACTGAACGGCAAGTCAATCCGGATCCAACCCCTACTTTGCGTTATGAATACAATACGTTATGAAGTGTAACATTTTCCATTTTGAATTCTTTTTTCTATTGATCAATAAATTCTTAGTGACTGTAGTGAATATACAGTGTAGGGCGCAGATTTATGTTCCTGCCAGTGGGGGCTGAATGAGGGGGGGGAGCACATGTCTGCCCTCTCCCTCAGTGGTGTAGTCTACGTGATTACGCAGGTATATGGCGTATACCCACTGAGAAAGCTCCAGGATCTCCGTATACTTAAAAATGCGTACAGTTTTGTGACAGAACTTTCACTTCAGTGATTTTGCGTCACAAATACCGGGTACGTTACCCGGCGGAGGCGGAGCTCGCACTCGCAGCTTGAGCTGCTTAGTGTTGACGTTCACTAACAATTCCCATCTTTTGGGTGAACGAACTGAATAGGCGGAATAGGGGCCCTCCCTATTCCGCCTATTCATTTGTTAATTTTTTTCCCCCGTTCGTTATGTGTGCGCACGCACACACATAACGTTACTGTTTTGAAAAGAAAACAGCTATTGATCGTCAATCAATAGCTTAAATGTGCAATCACCCCCACCCTCCTGCCAATCGTTCCGGACCTCTGACCTTGAATAAATCAGATGCGAACCTTTGAGTAATAAGTTTGAGAACCCTTGCTCTACAGCTTCTGCAGCAACAGTGAAAAACATAACCAGAGGTTATGTTGTGAAGAGAAAATAGAAATTGTCAACAGGTTCCTGCAAAATCCACCTCACCCCCAAAAATAGGTAATAACAGAATGGCTTCTCTCAATATTGGTAGAGGAAGCAAGTTAATAAGAACGGCTGAATTAAAAATGCATTTGTTTGCATTGCTGTAGCAAACAGTGTCAAATTTGCATATTTTATACTGTCCCTCTGTCACTGTGTGGATATGTAAATATTTATTGTGAAATGAGTATGCAAATTAAAATATGAAATGAGATTTGTTTGGAATTACCAAGCTAACGGGCAGTAAAATGGAGGGGCATGTTGTGTTTTTGGGACGTGCGACGTGGATGCTCGGCGGCTTTATTCGGGCTTAGCGCCGTGATTCAGCGCTCTCATGGGCTTCTCGGTAAAAAGTTCATAAACTTAATTTCACCCCAGATCTGAAGGAGTGCTGGAGAAACGCACGCTGCATTTTAAAGCCAGAAACCAGGCCTGGAGGATGTAGGTTACTTCACGGGCACTGAGGTAGTATTATTCTAGGGCTATTTTTTTTAAATATTTGGCCACTTTCTTTGTATATTTGGCCATTTTCTTTTTTTTCAGACTGTTGAGCTATTTTCTACCAATTGTCTGTAGAGCAATGCTCACAATAACAAATTCCTTGTATACAACAATGTACTTTTTATGATATATGCAAATCTGTATTATATATATCCTATTCTGATCAACACAATCATCTAAGCTCTGGAGGAAGCCGAGCAGCTCTGAGGTGATGATTTAACATCATAACTTCTATGGTTTAAACACGTCGCCACGGGGACAAGCCGAGGATGAAGAGACAGTGATTGCGCTGAAAAGGAGGTTAAAGTCACAGCAGCGCTACAGAAACACTGAACAATTCACTTTACACGCCCCGGAAAAAAGAACCTTTGAATTCCCAAGATTTGAGTTATTAATATTTATAACTGAATGGGTGGGGAATTGGGAAATTTGCTTCGTTTTGATATAAACGTGCTGAAGATAGACCAGGGTTATTCTACTGCAGGTTCCCTCAACTGCCGGCCCAAATGTAGCCTTTGTCTCACAGCAGACTGTCCGTTTCAACACATTTTGCAGTAGTTTCAGAATAATTCATGTTATTTCAGAAATACAGTGCATTTAAGAATAGCATCTAGAAATGTTTTAGGCTTTTTTGTACAGAGAGATAATTTGAAATATATGAAGGTGGTTTGGCATTTCATTTTCCTTTGTTTTACAACAGTAATCTATTTAATAAAGGAAGGAATCAGAAACAAGCCAGCGGAGGTGGGGCTTCCTGTGAGAAACCGTGTATTTCTCTGCGACACCCTGGTGCATGACGCACGGGAGAGGAGGAGAGGCCTGCGCAGCGAGCAGAGCGCCTGGCAAGGGACGCTGTGTGCGACTACGGCAAGGCGCACCAAGAAAGTCTAAAGTTTAAACTTGCTGCTACCTAGGGCTGCACAATTAATCTAATTACAATTGCAATGTCAGCCTGTGCAATTATATAACCGCAAAAGGCTGCGATTTAATTAAAGAAAAAAATATGTCTGTGTGAACGTGTTCGGAGCCGCGAAAGCTGGAAAGCTATGTTACCTTTACAGCTTTCGCTGCTTCGAACACATGAGCCTCTGGCGTTGTGCTAGCCTATTAGCTTAGCCTGGCTCTTAGCTGGTAAACTTATTTCTAAGTCCGTAGAACTGGTACTTTATTTCGGTACAGCAGCGAACATAACGCACGGCCTCTCGTGACATTCTAAACTCTTTTCCTGCTGACTATGGCAACTTTTCCTCTTGGCATCCCCCAACTCACTGTGGCAGGTAGGAGAGTGAGTGTGTGCGTGCGTGTTACACACACTCACTCCCCAACATCACCCACAGAGATTACCCATAATATGCCACCTTCCAAAAGGGGCAAGGCTCGGCTTGTAAAAGTGACAACTTATTCTGTTTGTGTGCCATCTGTAATAAATAATAAAAATAATAAATAAATAATAAAGAGATGACCAATCAGTCTCTGTTTAGGCAGTGAAGCGTGACTGCAGTGTGCACATTTATTTAGTTGTACTACTAGGAGAAGAACGGCAAGGCAGCGTGCTGCACTCCGCTGTCTGTCCCAGTGCCCCGTTCCTGTGTGTGTTTTTATTTTAAATGTAGGTTATTGTGTGTAATGGGAACACTCACACAGAGAGTGCACATGCATCTGCATTTGTAGAACAGCCAATAGGAACAGCCCCTCTCTGAAATGACCTGTGATTGGCCAAAGTCTCCCGTCACAGGCTAGATTTTCTAAAGCCTTAAAACACAAGCCAAGAGAAGGTGCAGAAGTCTAGTTTTCCCTCAGACCGCTTAAATTAGTGAAAGATTATTATGGAATCTTTGCCCACTGACGGCAAATGATATTTGATTAGAAACCTGCAAGCAGCAATTTTCAATGGGCACAGCACTAGAATAATAAGAATAATTAAATTTGTCAGGCCCCTTAAGCCATAACAGGTTAACAATCTGGCCCCCAAAAGAATGCAGTTAAATAGCCCCGTTATACCCAATTCTGCTAGGGCCAGATTTAAGATTTAATCGTCCAAGAGCCATTTTCACTGTTTAGAGTGAAGCAAAACATGTAAAACAAAGAAAGAAAAAACAACGAGTATGTTCTTCAAGTTTCTGAACTTCCTGAGATGGTCGATAATAGTAATAATAGATGGGGTTCTAAATTTAGAACTACGATGAGGAAGCCTTATTATAAAGAGCCGTGGTTCTAGAGAGGTTAGCGATGTGATGAACACATTTGGGCTAAAAATACTCTGCAGCGTTTCACATTTTTAGACTCTAGGAAAAAAGGCTGAAGCACAAATCACAGCCTGCTATGAATACTAGCCGGAGCGTTATGAAATATTAAAAACATGATGAATTTTTCAAAGCCAGGTGGTCGTGTCCAGTTTCTATCCATGGATTTAGTGAAAAAAACGATTAATAAAAATGTATGATTAAATATCTTTTTAATCCCTTAAATTCATTAAATTAATAAATATATATTAAATAAAAGTATCAATTAAATATGAAACCATTAAATAATTTAATTTTAAAAATTGAAATGATTAAACTTAAATGATTAAATTAAATAATAATAAAATAAAAATAAAAATAATAATTGAAAAAAGTGTGTATATAAATGAAACGGCTGAATTTAAGAGGGAATTAGAAAAGTCAGTGGAAGGCTGTGAACAAAACGCAAATAAAATTGTATCGTTCCCTCCCAAACACTAGTTCGACCAAGAGAACAAAGCTGAATTATAAGCAGCAGACAGAGAAAGAAGAGTCCATGCACCCCTGACAAAAAAACGACATGAAAAAAAAGAAAGAAAGAGGTCGTGTCAGCACCAGCCTACAGCAGCTGCTCTGTTCAGCTTCAATTCAGGAATTAAAATGATTTTAATTCCTACACCTCAAGTACTTAACAACTCCACACAGGACCTCCTGGACTCCAGCAGATAAAGGTCTTCAACCATCCACCCAAACCAACACCAGCTTTTAAAGAAGAAAACATATGTTACTGCGATTCTTTGTTTCACTATGAATGCATTAAAACGCACAGTGGCGCTTTATACTGCAACCCCGAACCAAATCTTAAATCACCACTGAATAAAGGAGTGCAGTTTTGGTATTAAATCTGGGGTATGCAGTTTTTTGCGGTCATTGGGCAAAAATTCTATAAAAATCTTTCAGTATATTGTAATTCAAGCGGTCTGAGAGAAAACTAGACTTCGGCACCTTCTCTTGGCTCTGTTTTAAGGCTTTAGAAAATCTAGCCCGTGATGGGAGACTTTGGCCAATCACAGGTCATTTCAGAGAGGGCGTTCCTAATGGCTGTTCTACAAATGTAGATGCACTTACTGTGTGAGTGTTCCCATTACACACAATAACCTACATCCAACATAAAAACACACAGGAACGGGGCACTGGGACCAACAGCGGAGTGCAGCACACTGGCCACAATAAATAAATGAAAGTATATTGGATTGTATTGGTATTTCAGGATCAAAAAAAGCCTATAACACAAAAATGTTGCTTTTTTTATTTATCCGATTCCAAGTGTTTCAGGAGTTTGAGAACTTTGTACTTTTAGTCGGCCATCTTAAGCAAAGCGCATCAATACAAAATAGCTCATTCAAAAAAATAAAATAAATAGTATTAAATATCGGATTGGTATCAGTATCTGAAAAGAAACATCAGTATTGAGTTGCTGGGGCCCAAGAAAACAATACAACCACGTCTATCAGCAATCAGAGAACTTGGTACTTTTAGTCAGCCATCTTAAGCGAATTGCATCAATACAAAATAGCTCACTCAAAAAATAATCAAGATATCGGTATCTGAAAAGACACATGTGGTTCCTCTTCCTAGTCACCTGTTATTTTGTCTCGGACCAGCTTGCAGGACTCTATCTCCCCGATGCTGCCGAACAGGCTCTTCAGCTCCTCCTGGGTCATGTTCTGGGGCAGGTAGTTGACGATCAGGTTGGTTTTGCTGTCCTCCATGCTGCCCGATTCCACGGGCGACGAGCAGTTGTTGGAGATGGTGGACGGACCGTTGCTCGTGTTGTTGCACGTCGGCCCGTTGGACAGCTGCGTTTCCATGGCAGCGATTACCTGCTAAAGAGAAAAGATAAATTCAAGTCAGACCCAAAATGTTAATTATTTAAAAAAGAAACCACAAAAACACAGAAAAAAGGCCAAAGTAAAGCAGCGGGAACAGTAAAAAAAAAAAAAAAAAAAAAAAGAATCTGCAGAAAAAATTAAAAAGATTTTCTGGTTTTGCAAATAATTTTAATCTTCAATGCAAGTTGTCATTTCATGGTAATAGAGGCCATTATAATTATTGTGATAATTGATATTGTGATTTGTAGATATTGCGATTACAATACTAGATATAGTAATATAGCCAACACCATAATATAGCCAAATGTTGATTTTGTAAATAATTTCAAACCTCACTGCAAATCGTCATCCAGTATTTACTGTAACTGGATTCACCTATGGGTAAGGGCAGGACAATATGTTTATAATACCGATATCACAATATGAGGCCAGATATTGCGATACCAGACTAGATATCGCGATACCTGACTAGATACCGTCTGGGATTGTGGATCGTGATTGTTATTGCGATATGTGAATCATATTAAACCTCAATGCAAATTGTCATGGCATGGTAATAAAGGCCATAAATATAATCTATGCGTTACGGCTGGGCGATATATTGGTAAAACATCGATAGTGTGATACAAGACTAGATATTGTGATACAACACTAGAAATTGTGATATAGCCAATACCATGATATGGCTAAATGTTAATTTTGTAAATAATTTCAAACCTCACTGCAAGTTGTCATTGCATGGAAATGGGAGGCCATAAAAATAAACAGCTAATTAGATTAATCTATGGGTAAGGGCTAGACGTTATATCTTTATAATACCGCAATATGAGGCTAGATGTTGCGATACCAGACTAGATATCGCGATACCATACTAGATATCGTCTGGGATTTTGGATCGTGATAACGCAATATTGTTATTGCGATATGTGAATAATTTTAAACCTCTGTCATGATATCGATATTGTGATAACATGGCGTAATATGGCGATATGGAGGCCTTACAGTAAAGTAATGCAGTTTTATAAGAGCACCAGTAGTCACCCCCAAAATATTGTTCAATTTATCAATATTGAGGTATTCGTCAAAAAAATTGCCAGTATCGCCCAGCCCCTCTATCGATCACTTCTGCATACATAGTTTTTATGAGACTATTTTGTAGAATCTGTGTATACATACACTATACAAGTTTGTGGTATACTGTAGAAAGTTGCAGTATATAAGTTTCACCAATCTTTGTTTGTAAACATTGTAAACATTTATCCCGAGCCTTGGATTTGTATTTTGGTTGATGCAGTCAAGTTAAAATTTTCTATTTGCTACCTGACAAAATAAAATAGCTGAATTCTATGTTGCTCATATCAGTTAAAAATAAATGAGCAAGGGCTTCAGTGTTTAATCGACATCAACAAAGACAAGAATGCCATTTTCTTGTTTTTAAGTAGACAGGTGAAGAGTGCCATCCTCTCAAAGAAAAGCTTTCGCCATCACTGTCGAAATTAAATAAGTAAACAGAACAATTGATAAAGTATTAAAGCCGACATGTTTATAAAAACAAAATACTTTCAAGGTTAGATGTGGCAAGGCAAGAGAAACATTTAATTTAAGCAAAAATAACCTGGAAAAAAACAAATGTTATTATCAGTAGCCATCGCTACAATTGCGTCAGAAAACACACCTTGGGTAAAAATACAGTACCGAGTGGAGAAGGAGCCATGTTGGGCGGAAAGATTTTTGGACGTAAAAAAAAAAAAAGATAAATATTTTCCCCATAGACATTGTTTAGGTACCGTCCATTCAAGCATTTTCAACTCTTGGATGACGCAATAGTGGCCTTGCAGTTAGTTGACAAATCTCCTGAAGTAGTTACGTACTCTACTACACGTAATCATACCTTTCATGACTTTTTCTTCCCATATTAACCAGGATTAGCAACAAAATTGCTAATTGTTTGTAATGACATTTTAACTGGAAGAGATTCATGTCCATCCAAGTGTTGGAAATGCTTGAAACTGTAACAATGTCTGAGGAAAATAAAGTTGCTTTCTCACTTCTGGAAACCCTTCCGCCCAGGATAACCCCTACTCCGACTCCTCCATTCTGCTTTTTGTGGCCAAAATACTAAATGCTGCAACCATCACCATGAAAATGCATCAAGAGTCATCCTTTTTTTTTTTTTTTTTTAAACAAATCCAGCATTATTCCAAAATCAGTTTAAATCACACCGTCAAATTGTGTGTCAAATCAAGTGGACAATAAGCCTGAATTGGAAATGTTATGCTACATGATTAACATTCGAGTCAAAAATCAGTGGCAGTACAGTTATTATAGACCATACCAATATAGTCACTTAACATCTAAACAGCTCTCCTAACACAACCGAAAAGTGCCGTCAAAAATTCCAAATTGAGCAGGTGATTAAATTGGATTTGAACTGTCTAAACATGACATTGGTATGGCCTGAGCACTGAGACAGTAAAGTAGGACCGAGTGAATTTGGAAAGAAGTGACACAGACCCCAGTCCAAGGCTCAGCCGCCCACGAACCACTTCTAAGCAGAGAAGCCACATCGCACAGTCTGACTGCCATGTTAGTTTGGAGTTGCCGTCTGCAAATGTGGACACAAAAAGTACTTCATGTTAGATCAACAAGAACAGCAAAAGAAGCAACAGTTAGGGGTGATCACATGTCAATGCTGGAGGGGGAGAAAGAAGGGGAAGGCCAGTTTTAGATTTTTTTGGGGGGGAAACTAGCTGTTCATGCAGATTGGCGTAAACCAGAGAAGAGGCAAAAGGCAAATGTTTTACTTGGTCACAGTTCATCTTAAAGCGGGGGGAGCAAACGGCAGAACCGAGGGATGCAGAAATGTTCAATCAAGAGAAAAATCTGGCCACAACAAGGACATCAAGCATGAGCAATGCAATTAGCAAAATGGGTGGTGGTGGGGTGCACTCAAATTGGAAAAGCACAAATCAATCAGGCTGCTCGGCTTGCCCACATCTAAGCAAATAGTCGCTGCTTGAATTATGCTGCTCAAAGTTTAAAGCACTCAAAGCAAAAGCAAAACAATCATGAGCGCCAACCTCCAGCAATGCAACACATTCTCACACTTCAAATTCAAAACAAATGTATGTCTATTGATTTGTGTCTTATTTTAAATACGCATTTCTAAATGTGTTTTTTCCCCCATATTTTTTGGTGTAAAAAAAGCTCAAATACAAAGTAGGGAGACCCCGGGCCTGAGAAGAAGAGACCATAGAGAAGGACTATGAGAGATTCCTCAAAGAAGTTCTGGAAAACCATTCGACCGGCCAGACACCGCCCAGGCTGTTCTCAGCAAGGGTGGGAAGCACTGATGTCCACTGATGACATTGCCGGGAGGTGGAAGCAACACTTTGAGGAACTCCTAAACCCCACTGACATGCCCTCTGAGAAAGGGCCGGACTGTTATGGGGAAAAGTTCCTGGGGATAGCAGACTGATGTGGTGGTCCCCATTTTTAAAAGTAGGCACACTCATGGATCCTTGAGGGAATTTGACAGACCAATCTACATGTGTATTATGGAATTTAAAAAAAACAAAAACGTATGACCCTGTGGGGTTTCTATGGGAGGTATGGAGAGTATGGGGTACTGGGACCGCAGTCTTGCGGTCCTTATACAACATGAGAGTTGTACAACAGGAGAGGGCTCCGGCAAGGGTGCACCTCGTCTTTCCGTTTGTGATTTTCACAGAGAACATATCAAGGGGTAGCCAAGGACCAGGGTGTATCAAGTGTAGGGGGTTGGGGGTGGCATCTCTGCTTTTCGCAGATGATCTCACTTGGAAAAAGGTGGCTTGTCCCCTCTGGGTGGGGAGAGAGCAGCTGAACAAAGTGGAGGTGTTATCTCGGGGTCATATTCATGAGCGAGGGTAAGAAGGAGCACAAGATTGACAGACTGATGGTGCGGCGCCTGCAGTAATTCAGGCACCATCATGGTGAAGAGTTGAGCCGCGAGGCGAAGCTCTCAATTTACTGGCCAACCCTCATTCAGACCCTCACCGATGTTCATGGGCTTTGGGTAGTGGCCGAAAGAATAAGGTCCCGAAAATTAGCTTCCTCGACAGCCTTACTGGGCTCAGCCTGCACCTGAACCTTTTGAGGATCACAGGCAAATGAAGAGCCAAGGACTCATAACAAGCACATTGGCAAACTGGGATGCAACAGTTTGGATTATTAAGTAGTAAATCTTGGCTCTTTCTTCATTGTGTAATTCATGTGTGGCCAAAGAAATAAACAAACACCTTTGAATGTACCAAATTAATAAAAGGCAAACAAACCATTTTAGCTGTCAAACATTAATAGATACAATTCTCAGCAGCCAATCAGGAAGAAAAAAAAATGAGATTTGTTTATTTGGAAGAGCAAATGGCTTGAGGCACACTTGATATCCTAGCTTTGAATTGTTCAATATTAAGGGTAATAAAAGGTGAATAGTCTTAGGAATGGCTGCAACCCACTCCTTTAAGTACAAAAGCCAAAGCCAGTGAGCAACGTTGCTACTGGCAACAGCCTGACATTGGAAGTTGGACTATTTGAAATCTCACTTTTGTTTGATTTAAAGACAAAATGCTTAAACCTTTCATGGTTGTTTATGAACTCATTTAGCTGGCATTTGATCAATTTTATGGTGCGAAACAATTTTTTAATTATTTGATACCTTATGGATACAGTCAAATCCATTCCAATACATCGGCTTTTGTCCAATATTTCAAAACATACCAAATAAATTATGTATTATGCATTTAAGAACCATTCTAACAAAGGGGATATGTAGTTTAATGACTCTAGCCTATAGGCTGTTTTATTTACAGAAGCACAATGCAATATGTGTCAAGTTAATGACAGCCAAGAAGATGAATTTAAGTTAAAAAGTCAATGATTTTTTTTGATCTTTCATAATGTTCCAAACAAAAGGCCTGCAGATCATTTCCCCCCTTGCTGTAGTGATTTAAAATAGGCACAGATTTAGTGTACAGCTTTATTAAGCCGTATTAAGCAGTCAAAACGAGAACAATTAATTATGGATCAATTAAGTACGGAGTTACAATCGACCTGAGAATCAAACCAACAGGAAAAGTCTGTATATAGTTTAAGTGTGTTTCATTTTCAGGTCATCTATACAGGCTTGTTAAGCAGTTTTTTTTTTTTCCCTTTTCTTCGGCGATTACAACCATTCCCTCAACGCTAGTATGTCACAAATGTCCTTTTGCTATTGAATTTGAAACACACGACTGATGAATGTCGCTGTACTACACTGGTCCTCATACATTCAAGTTCTCTGAAACATCCTTCACAGTGAGGTGAAAACTAAAGCTGACTAGCTGCAAAAATCTGTACAAAAATAGCAGAGCCCTGAAGCAAACAGGTTTAACATGGATCTCTACAGGCGACATGGACATTTCATTAGAGGAGCACCCGGACACCCAGGGCAGTCGGCCATGTTTGGTAAAATGAAGACGAGATTGTTATCGCTCGTACCAACGTGGGCAAAACATAATTACAGACATGCATATGCATAAGGACTAAGACAGTGTACGCCTCCCACTTCTATAACGTCTTACGACACTCAATCCTGTAGGAAAACAAGCTTTGCAAACTACCAAACACAACCAAGACTAAAAAACCTCCAGAAAGAGCCAACTGTCGTTTGCAGCACGTTACATTACGTTACGTCATTTAAGCTGTAGACGCTTTCGTCCAAAGCGACTTAGGATAAGTACATTTTGTCTGTAGTATCAAATCAACTGTATGAGTCACATACAGCTAAACCTTCCCTTTGAATAAGCAGCATGAGTAGATTGTTGTTTTTATAGGAAAGTAAGAAAGTAAAGGGGTGCTCATATTCTTTAAGGATGGGCTGTGGGGAAGGTCGTTTGTAAGCGCTAAACACTTTAAGAGACCACAGCAAAGACAAAATGACAATTTAAAACACCTATCAGATGCAAAGAAGATACTTGAGAGGTAAAGGCATAAGCCAAGCAAAAAAGTAAAAAAAGAAAAAGAAAATTACAATGCATCTAAAAGAAACTGATAATCCAACACCTCACAAGCCAAAATACCTAGGCATTCATTTCTAACATTGCAAATGCATATCTACAAATGATACCATTTCAAATGCTTACAAAACATTACATCATCTGTGAATACTGTTGTAGACATTTAAATACATTTTTCTTTTCACAGAAATCTACCACCCCCGCTAAACAGGTGCATCTCCTAAGTTTACCATGCGCAATAAATAGCTTTCCATCTGTTTATTTAGGTCAACATTTAACCACAAAGCCTTCAGATTAATAGTTCCAATCTTTTATATATGAAAGCTTTTTCTGGTTGTGCCGAGTATAGTCAACAACTCAAAATATGCTCCAAGATCTCCAGTCGTGCTTTAGGTTCACAGCTCCACCAAGCTCTCCTGCTGCTCGAGCCATCTGTTATCTGCCTGCAGTCTAAAACAGGTACCAGTACACAAAAAAAACAGGTCCTATTATTTCTCAACTCTTCATGGTTTAGTCAGCATGGCAAAGACCGGAAATGATCAAAATCTGAATTCAATATCACCACCAAAAAAAAAAAAGCCCTTCATAAAAAGACCTGCGGAAGCGAGCTAGACGCTGTATGTGATAATCAAAACAATGGCCACAGATAACAACTCAATATTTTACCTTCCATTTTAACAAGTTCAAAGTATAAACATTGGCTATGGTCCCACTGGAGATCACGCCACGAGGCAGAAATATTTTATCAGATAAACACTTGGATGAGGGAGGTTGGCGAGACGCCTCTTCCCAAATTTTTTTTTTGGGAGAGTGCAGCCAGCCGGCAGCCTGCTTCTAGAGCTGGCATTTGGAGAGAAGAGCATCTTGTTCCCCTGGAGGCCTTTTTCCTCTGCCGAGCAGTTTTTCGTCAGAAAAAAAAAACCCAGCCCCAGTTAAAGATCGCGAGCAGCATATTTTTTTATGTTTCGTTTCCTCCTCCTCATCATAGCTGGGATAAACCCATCCACCTCCACAGTTTTCTCCCCGCTGAGCAGGCCACCTTTTAAGACTCATTAAAGTGTTGCATGTTTAGTTACTGGTGTTGCTCACATGTCACCGCCTTCTCAGAGGAAGCAGGAAGAAAAGTCTTTGCACGCAATGTTACTATGAAAAGCAGCGTTTAGCGGCAAAGATGTCTAATATAATAAGCAAGCGTGTTTTTGAGTTTTGACACACCTTAGTGAAATTTTTATGGAAAGTTTAAGTTATTTCAGAATCGGACTTTATTGCCCAAGTATCACTATCAGTGACTCAGTACGTACAGAACAAGCAGTAAAGTGTAGGAATAAAAGGAATACAAGAATATAGAAATATTTACAGGATCTGAATTATATATGATTATTCAATACTAATAATAGTATGTAAGCACATCTCTTAACAGATGTACTGTTGTCACATTTAGCATGCATAGCATATACAGGCAAGGTGGATCAGTGGTTAGCACTGTTGCCTAGAAGGTCCTGTGTTCAAATCCTGGCCGTCCCAGGTCCTTTCTGTGTGGAGTTTGCATGTTTTCCCCGTGTTTGTGTGGGTTTCCTCCGGGTGCTCTGTTTTCCTCTCACCATCAAAATACATGTATGTTAGGGTTAAAACGCCTGTCTGGAGTTGGTCCCTGACAGATGTAGTTCTGGTGGCCTTCCTCTGTGTATCAAGTTAGTTAGTATAAAAACATGAAAGCCAACCTTCGGATCGAAGATGGCACAAATGATTGATTGAGCATATACATTTTGTTTTTCTCATTATCCAAGTCAATCCAAGTATTATTGTTTACATATTTATTCATCCTGTACAGAATATCAATACAGGATGACAGTACAGTACAGAATATACTATATTTATATTTTATACCCACAGCCATACTAGCAACCATACTGCCTATGCATAGAAACGCTTTTTGTCATTTATTAGGCTATTTATTTTTTCAGACTGTCACGTTTATGCTGTTTTGTCTGTACAGCAATGCACCAATCTTTACCATGACAGATTTGACAAATGACAACATTTACATGGCCAAATAAACTGACTTCAAGATATATACATTTCTAAATTACAGTTGGGACACATACATAAAGTGAAAATATTTTTTGTAGTGAGCAGTTTTTCCCAGAAGTCAGCCGCCACCTTCGGATGCTGAAGTTATGAAACCAATATTGATGTAAATACTCTCAAATCTAAGCAGACAATCTGTACTTTAACCTCTTAAACTCCAGGCCCATTTCTTGGGTGAGGTGGAGGGGTTGGAGTTTGGGGGGGGTGGTGTGGGTCAGCAGTTGGTGCCACATACAAGTGCCTTACACCTTCAGAAAGACCCTAAGGAATCATTTGAGATGCAGCTTGACACTGTATGTCAATCTTTTCTATCAATTAAAAGGTATTAAACAAAAATTTGAGATTTGTGTGAATTTGACAA
Organism: Cyttopsis rosea; assembly: GCA_900302355.1. Lineage (NCBI taxonomy): Eukaryota > Metazoa > Chordata > Actinopteri > Zeiformes > Parazenidae > Cyttopsis > Cyttopsis rosea. Next base: position 7,117 of record OMKR01045969.1, on the reverse strand, counting down.
TTTTGATGATTGGATGACAACCTTTTTTGGCTCAGAAAAACCCACTTATCTTCAATGTACCTGACATCCCATACATTTTCTGAATGGTCTGATGGTCTAGATTCTGGGTCTAGAGGGTCTTGAATTAGATTTCCCTTGGACTTTCATTACATTATTTTTGGAATATCACCATGTAGAGTGAGATAATCGGTTGGTGGTATGAGCGAATAATCAATAATTCTGATCTGCTGACACAATCAGAAATGAACACCTGTGCCTGAACAAACTGCATGCCACTGAGATTTAGTCCCAAAATTTAGACCCTAACATGAGAAATTTGTCCATTTAAAATATATTTTAAATGGCACCGACCATTTAAAATTAAGATCTACCCACACTAAAGCCCTAAAAAACGATTAATCGAATATTTGGACCAATCACCATGCGACATTATTATACTATTTATGAAACTATTTGACTACTAGCAGGCCTACCTCAAGTATTTAAGGTACAATGAGGTTTGTCTATGGATGACTTAATATCTACTTTTGTCAATAACCACCATTTTGTAGTTTATAAGTTTGCTTGATTTTAACTCAGAGGTGTGTTTTTAAGTACATGTTGGATGAAAACAAACTCATCCTATCTTTGGAAAAAACAATGCATTTTTTGCAGCCAGTTAAACAAAAGTGGAGTGAACAAAAGCACGATGGCAACACCTTCACGACCAAAAACCTCCAAAGTGTGGGAGCGTTTCACTGTTAACTCGGGCAAATACTGCAGTGTTTCCCACACAGACTTTACTTGGGCCCAGGTATATTAACCAATTTTAGCATTTATTTTATTTTTTTATCCGTTCAAGAGCGATGGCATCTGCAATCGATTAACCAGTGGACTCGTTCTCTGGTATTACGTTAGGAGACGCGGACACGGGTCTCTGGTTAGAAAGTTTGTATCGAGAGACCGTAGGAAGTGGTGCTGCAGTCACGGCTCAGAAAAATATAAGTGATGCTGCATTCACTGAAACTCAACCTCACCCTCTTGTTGATTTCTTTTTAAGTTAGATGGATTTATTTATTTGATTAAGGGAAAACTGCTGTAGTTTTGTTATATGTTATTGCTGCTACTTTGCATTTCCTTGGTTTTAAATATTGACAGAAAAAATGGATATTGGAATTTGTGTTTGTCTTTTGTATCAGCAAGAAAGTTCATTATAACACGTATTTTTGAACGAAGTATTCATCTTTATTGTTAGTTAGCACATGCCTAAAACAACCTAAATTTAAAAGCTGATAAGAGCCATTGAGTAATGGTGCAATTCGTAATCTGAATAATCGATTATTCGTGCTGTGTGTTTCTTATGGTTGCGGTAGATTAACTGTAGGCTGTGCCGCGCGTGATTCTTCACTTATTAGATCTACAATGCGTAGAAAGTCTAAATAAACTTTTAAATTATACCTTGTAGTTCTAATGTGAGTGAAGATTCAGCAAATGATCTCACCTCAAATTTGTTCAGAAACTGGTGGATTGGTGGACTGATCAGGTGAAAATAGTGAATGTTTACATTCTTCACACAGAACTGGGACCGAGTGGGTGTGGGGAGCAGATGTATTTGCATTTAAAGCAACACACATACACTAAAACAGAGCATTCAGGAGCAGGAGGGGATGAGAAGGATGTTAGAATGGCTAGAATGGATAATCTGAGTGGTGTTTTCTGCAAAACATTTCAAAGACATGTTTTGGAGACCTCAAAGACCTATATTAACCTGCTGAAAAGGAGCATAATATGGTTGCTTTAAAGTGAAGCTGCCGAGGATTAAATTGACAAGTCTGTGTTGCCAAGTTGCAGATGAAGAGGTAATGAAGAGCACCCCGAAAACTCAAAGTCCAAAAGTAATATTTCTGACAGAGCTGGGAGACTGTCGTTTCAGTCGTTCAGTCGCTGTATCACGGTGTAAACAAGGTTGACAAATAGTTTGCCGTCATACGTTGAATTACATGGAGTTTAATGTGATAGAGATATTGTGGGATTGTATATACACACATACCTGTATCTTGTATCTATCAATATATTATATCCATTTTTAGGTTTGTTGTGTAATTTTCTATTTCATTTCTTGTTTATTCTTTAAATCTAGTAAATGTTTTGCTTCTATTTATTGTTTATTAGGTCATCATATTTTTAACAGGCAGTTGTTTATTTTTAGGTTTATTGTTCATTTCCATTTTTTCTATCTTCTAGTTAATTTCTAGGTTTATTGTATGTTGCCATTTTATTTTTATATTTTTATACGCATTATTGCCCATTTTCTTATGTGAGCTGCAATTTCCCTCCATGACAGAATGGAGTATCCATCTACCCATCTATTTAACTATATAGATATTATGCAAAATTCCTTAGACATTGTGATAATCCATAATTTCCCAGCCGTAGTTCAGTCAAACGGAGCTCTCCAATAACCAACTATGAAGAAAAGCAGCCCAGACAAATGAAGAAAAGCCAAAAATAGAATTATGAAAGACCTTTTCCCTGGCCCATATGTCCATTCTGAGTAAACATGAAAGGGTCATGACCTCCATGTTGAAGTATATCAAGCGGCCGACTATCATGCATTACAATACTTTGCTACGGATGCAGCGATGAAGAGAAGTATTTAAAAATAAATTGCAACCAAACCAGTAATATGCAAATGTCAACAATGACTAATCACTGCAGTAAGAGCGCACTCGAATTAAGAGAGGATGCAGGGAATTCTGCAACCAGTAAATAAGGGTGGAGCAGACAATATTACATATACTACTACTGCTGTTGTATTTAATTTTCATTTTATTAACGTTAATCTGGTTTGGGAAGCTAATATCCCACAAATGAACACTAAATTAATGAGCGGAAATGGAGTCAAGTCAAACATTCAATCACCAACTTGGAGGTTTGAGTACGGAACCCTCTAAAAACCGCTAAAATCATAGTCAGTAGCTTCAAATGTTAAGAGACAGTGAAATACCATCCTCTCCCATCAGACAGGTACATTTTACTGCAGTAGATCTAATTACCAGACAGATGAATATATAGCGAGCACAGCTTGTGAGCATACTATGAGCTGTTGTATTGCAGTAACGGGGACCAAGGACATTGCAGTACTGGCCTGAGGTAATAACCTGCACACACACACACACACACAGTGGGTCTGACAGCCTGTGGCCAACACTAAGCATAGGAGCGAGTCGTGCACACTTTCCGATCGCAGCGATACTCTGGCGACCATTTCACACCATGTTTCTTTTTAAACAGAGCAGTGAATGACAATGGGAAAATAATAAATGCAGTGTCTTCAAAAACTTAATTTTAAAAGTACTTCTACCAGCAAAAAACAAAACATGCATACAATTATACAAAATTACCCAAGTACTTCGCTTACCCTGTCCCCACCAAAAAATTCACCAAGACTATCCGTGCGTCCAAATGGCGTACTGCGTACTACGTGTACTTTAGTATGCGAGTCTAAAGTACCATGGCTTCTCGGACAGACAATATCATCATATAGCCACTCCACAAGTATTTGATATTGTAAGCTATATTTTACTTGTGTGTTCTGTGTTTTTACTCACTACATTTGATCCATTATCCTTGATAAAGACAGAAGACAATTAAATTGTTTCGTAACAGATCTCAATCCTAGTTTGTATAAAATATGTCATCCTGGTAATTCTGGCCTACTATGTGATGCACACTACAGTTTGGGACTAAACAGTATTGCTCGCATGCGAATCCAACACAGCACGTCTTAGATACGATAGAATGCAAGGGGGGAGAAAAAAGGGAGAGAAAAGGGGGGGGTTGGGTGGAAAATTAGTGGGAGGCCTCCCACCCACTGTACACTAACCCAATTCCAGGGGCAGCACATATTGAGCTGCACGGAACAGAACAGAATGACGTGGCCTTTGGAAGTCCACCGCTTCATTTCGGTGTCCTGCGTTTTAGTCACTCTGGCAGCAGCCTTTATTTAGAAAGGAAGGATAAAAAAGGAAAAGTCCGGGCTCAATAATACATTAAGACAACCGCTCTTATCCCTCTGCCCCTCGTGAAGACATGAAATAAGATGCCAAAAATAGGGGAAGGAAGAGGAGTCAAAGGCAGATGAAGGTGGAGAGATTATTAGAAGAGGGGACGGGTGATATATTGACATTTAATACACAATGAGAATTGCTTTTGCCAGCTTTTTAAGTATACTATCTGACGTGCATTACAAATTAATTCATATATTTCAGTTATGGGCAAAGATCTCACGATTAGATTTAGATACAAAAGGGTCATGATTAGATTCAAATCGATTCAATCCGATACCGATGAGATGGCTCACGATATTATTTGATATATTTAACATAAGAAACGTAGAAACTAGGGATGGTATTGGGGCAGGATCTCACCATTCAACTTCAATACAAAAGGATCACGATTAAATATCCATTCAATCAAATTTTGATGAGATGGGTCATGATTCGGTTTTGATGCATTCAACAAATTCAGTCGAATACAGAATTCCAATAATTCTAAAACTAATTTAATGGTGTAATGCATAACTTCCAAACAAAGTATTGATATTACAATTTCCAGATCGATTCAGAAATGACATTTTCAGGGACACGATTCCATTCAATATATTGACATTGATATAAAATTATTATACATATTATTATTACACATACTTATGCCAGAGACCGAGACATCTCCCGTATGATTCATGACCCAATCACATTGAATTTGTGACTCTGGTGACACCTAGAGGAGCGGAGTACGTGATTTAAGCGGATAATTGTTGCTTAAGGTACAAACAAAGCAATGTAATAACCATATTACAATTTGCTAAATAGTCTTGAAGCAATAGAATATAATCGTATCAAAGTTATAGGGGACAATGGAAGGCTGTCTGGAGGTGAATAAAATATCGGCGGGTGTCGGCCATGATGGAACATACCTGTTGTAGGTTACTTAAGTGACCAAAAAGCTTAAAGATCTTGGTTTTCTTTTGTCTTTATAAGATTAAAAACATCCAGTCTCTGCACCTTGTATCCCAAGCCTGTGAGAACTGCCAAAATAAACCTACGAGTCCAAATTCAAGCCTTTTCCTCATTCTGAACTCATGATACATTCACGGTGATATTCAATATTTTCTGTCCTACAGGCCACAGATCTGACAATATACATCTGACATAATGCTGTTCACTAAATTTGGCTGAATTAAAAACATCAACGCAAGTAATAGTCGCTTCTTAATGGATCAAAATTCTTAATTACTGCCAAACCTACACCAATGCCCTACACCACATAACCAATGAGCACACTTTTAAACATGACCTGCAGCATTGAATAACAACCAATTCTTGCCAAATAATTTTGTTTAGACCAAAAGTAAAAGGGTATTCATTTTTCTTTCATACAAATATTGGTAATTTTTTTTGTTAGACCAACTGCAATATTGCTCTTTCCTAACCTCCTCCACAGCCGAGGTGGTAGAAAACTACAGATAATAGAATGCTGCAATCTGATAGAATTTAATCGAAAATTCAACACCAACACTACATTCAAGCTACTAATTTGTCAAGATTTTGCCTTAACCCTTTCCACAGGGAAATCCCTTGTTCTTAAAAACATAGAAGCTCCTTCACTCACTTCATTTACTGTACTACACCGCACCAAAGCCCCTCGACCACATTTTACTTAATTTAGCCTTTTATTTAAACAGGGTAGTTTTTCTGAGAGAAAATGCTCCTTTTACAGCCAACGCCCTGTTTTCACATCCATACAGTTGTGTTCAAAGTTAAATGGTTGAAAATCTAAATTGATGACCCAAATCCGACAGTGAGTTTATTTACCTATTTTTTATTAAATGCATGTTTGCTTTTACTATAGGTGATACTATTGTATCACCTTCTATTAATATAAAGCACTTTGAGTCACACGTTGTGTATGAAAGGTGCTATACAAATAAAGATTATATTATTTGAATGGCTTCTCTTAATGTAAAGCACAACTTAATAGATGTTTTAGTATCATTACTATTTGATTGCTTTCTATTAATATAAAGCACTTTTCGTTACACGTGTATCAAAGGTGCTATACAAATAAAGGTTATTATTTGAATGGCTTCTGTTAATGTAAAGTACTAATTAATGTAGATTGTTGTATTACTATTCAAAATTTTCCATTAATGTAAAGCACTTTGAGTTGCATGTTGTGTATCAAAGGTCCTATACAAATAAAGGTAATTATACTATTTGAATGGCTTCTGTTTCTGTAAAGCACAACTAAATAGATGTTTTAGCATCATTACTACTTTATTGCTTTCTATTAATATAAAGCACTTCAGAGTTGGATGTTGTGTGTGAAAGGTGTTATATAAATCAAGTTATTATTACCGCCACATAGACGGCGGGATAAACACAGGATAGTGCTATACTGTCGGTTAAATTCAAGATAAGAGAAATTTATTGATCCTGCATTGGGAGCGTCAGAGTATATATACGCTGAATTCATTAACCTTCATATTCCAAACCGCCTAACCAAAATCTATACATTCAAAAATTATAAAGAAAGAAATAAGCAACGATACGTAACACACCAAGTAATTAGTAGTGAAACCATAACTCCCAAACCGGGAAAGTTAGGGAATCGTGTATATATTGAATATATGATTCCAATATATACAATAACCACCTAGAACAGCGGCTATGTTAGCGTCCTAAAATACCATCCCTCCATCTGGTGACGAAGTCAGGTTTTTAAGTTTCTGCCTTGATAACGACAAAATCCATTTCTTGACCTTCCTACTGATCACAACAAACCCCCAAAACGCTGACTACTACAACACCAAAACGCCCGAGGCTGCGAAAACAAACACACACCGCCTGCTCACTATTCATTCCAAGGACAAATACAAAGGAGAAGCACCAGGGATTGGAACTAGTTTAGAAAAATACTGAATATTTAAAAAAATCTAATTTAATTTCTAGTTTTTATCCCATTGGCGGCAAAACCTGGAAATCTGAGGAACAATGCTACGGCTAGTGGCGGCGCTGACGCCATGCTTATTTTTGACAAGTATGGAATAAATATATAATATAATATATAAAATTAC
>OMKR01045961.1:0-11008 GCA_900302355.1 Cyttopsis rosea | reverse complement strand
CACACACACACACACACACAAACACACACACACACACACACACACACACACACACACACACACACACACACACACACACACACACACGGCCACAGTGTCATAACGTGGAGTTCATTTACATCTTAAGAAGATCCCGATCTGGATCACCAGATCTGTTGTTTATTAAAATGTCTTTGGCCGTCAGTGTGAGCGATGGTGCGGTCACATGTTTGGTCGTTGTCGTCTAAATCCCGGTTTAGGGAACTGCCGCCTTAGAGCTTGTTTCTTTATTGTGAAATCCACTGTGGGCTCGATGGGTGTGTGGGGTTCCATTTGAGAATATGAACCAACGCTGTTCCCTTCTCATGGGCTGAAAAGACTTTTACCAATGACTGTCCAGGTTCCTGTCTTTTCTATTTGTCTTTAGAGTGAGAAGGAGACAGACAGACAGACAGACAGACAGACAGAGACAGAAAATGGATATGGGGGAAATCTGTGTTGAGAGATAATCTGAACAGTATTGTTTTCCACTAAGGTTTCCAAAGGCCAGCTGCATTTCTAACACAGAGTGAGGTTTGGCCAACATCGAATATTTGGAGCATTTAGTACCTAATTATTACAGCACCTATAACCTAAAACTATGGTGTGTTATTCACACCAGTTGTATTTTTTTATTTGTTAATTGGTCAATAGTGCTCTTAAAGTGGAATTGCAGCTATTCTGCCAAACTTGGGCGAAGTACATTTTTCTATGCAAGGAATTTGTCTGGGTATGGAATGGGTTGGTGCATTGCTGTACAGACAAGTAGCATCAAAAACAGTTAAAAAATATTTATAGAGATATACAAAAATATACTAGATATACAAAATGCACACATGACTGGAACTACAAAATATGGTTCTATGCACATGATAAACTAGAATTAAAGACTATGGTAGGGGCGAAGTGGCAGTATGGTCGCTAGTATTGGCTGTGGGTATAAATATAAGTGTAGATGGGATATTTCTGTACAGGATGAATGATATGGACATGGATAACATTGGGTCTAAATTACAGTACTACATCGTTATTACAATATATTGCACAGTGATTGCACATCCTTGAATGCAATCCTTGATAACGACAAGTATTACAAATAAATTTATGCACAATCTACAGGGGAGAAAAAAAAAACTCTTGAGCCAGAGTGCTCAAATGAAAGGAGGAGATTTTGAACCATGCACAGGAAAGAGAGGAGGGCCGAGAAGGGAGGACGAGGGGCCCGGGGCCAGGAAGTGCAGCTTGCTCTCAGGAATGAACTATACTCACTCCTCAGCACCCAGAGTAATGAGGTCATCCATCAGAGCGAAAACGCAGCGATGCCTCCACCCGAATGTCCTGTCCACCCTGTCTATAGTGTCCAGCCCTGCCTGCAGCCAGGGCCTTAGCTCGCCACCTGAGACTCTGTCAGTAGCTCTGTGTCAGTCTCTCTGTCAGTCTCTGTCAGTCTTTCTGTGTCAGTCTGTCTGTGTCAGTCTCTTTGTCAGTCTCTCTGTTTCCGTCTGTGTGGGTCTCTGTGTCAGTCTCTCTATGTCTCTCTCTGTCAGTCTCTGTGTCAGTCTATTTGTCAGTCTCTGTGTCAGTCTGTCTGTGTCGGTCTCTGTGTCAGTCTCTCTGTCAGTCTGTCAGTCTCTCTCTGTCACTCTCTGTCAGTCTCTCTGTGTCTCTGTGCCAGTCTCTCTGTGTCAGTCTGTGTCAGTCTCTGTGTCAGTCTCTCTGTGTCAGTCTCTCCATCAGCCTCCCTGACAGTCTCTGTCTCTGTTTCTGTCAGTCTCTCCATCAGCCTCTCCGTCAATATCTGTGACAGTCTCTGTATCAGTCTCTCTGTCTGTCTCTGTGTCAGTCTCTCCATCAGTCTCTCTGTCAGTTTCTCTGTCAGTCTCTCCATCAGCCTCCCTGTCGGTCTCTGTGTCAGTCTCTCCATCGGTCAGTTGCTGTAGCTGCAGCTGTAGCTCCTCCACTGCCTCCTGTAGAGCAGAGTACACGCTGTACCCAGAAAGCAGCCAGGCGCTGTCTGCATCGCTTAGACCTGATGTGGTTTCCTGCTCTTTCCTTTTCAGCCTCGTTGACAGAGATCCTGTGGAATTTGGGCATGGAATGTTGTTTGTTTAGAAATTTAGCTTTTGTCCCTGGCACTATAGGATCTTTTTTTATTGTTCAGTATTGCACAAGACCATTTTGGAAATGTCTTAATTATCTGTTTTGGCTTCAAAAACATCTGATGTGTCACAGCAGATGGAGCTATGATAACAATTTGATTTCAGTTGTAAATAAGCCGTAATTAAAGCATTTTTCTAATATTGTTTTAAAATTCCTATAAAATTTGGATGGATTTGGACATATGATTGTGGAATCTAACGGTTTTATAGTCATAGACAGCTCATATTATTCTGTTTGTGTAATTGTGCAATAATTGAGACTAAACATTTAAACATGATATTAGCGGAATGTATATGACCAACACAGAGACTATGCTTTATAAATGCTCAATGCCAAGCAGATGAGCAGAAGTGTCACATGAGACACTGTTACAAAAATATGATGACACAGGAATTGAAACTGGACAAAAATATCTTATCAAGTCGTTCAGAGGAAGAAAAGTGATCTCAGTGCACAGATGTAGTATACTAGGTTTAGGTGGACAATGAGCTATTCCACTCTACATGAGGAACCTTCATGGTCACTTTTGAGAAGAGGGAACCTTCTGCTGACCGGTACCATATTCTAACTTATATGACCATAATGCTTCTCTTCAAATACTGATATCTTTGTATCTGATATATTTCATGACCCCACCCTGGATGCTGTATTTGCTTTATTGTGCTGTCATCCAAGCACCTCTGTCTGAAGTTGAAACAAAAATTTCAATCAAAGTTTTTAATAATTATATTATTTGTCCTCCAATGTAGTCTATTTATTTATTAATTTATTTGTTCATTCATTCATTCATTCATTTTTTAAATCATTCATTCTTTCGTTTATTTATGTAGGTGTTATTTCATTTTTGTGTTTTTGTTTACGTAGCAGAAAAAAACTACGCTTCATAAAGGAGAATCGTAGTCCTATGTTCCCGTCGAGATGCATATTCCTCTGACCCTCAGCGCTGTTTGCCTTTCAGCTTCACCTGTGGCAGCTGGCCTTGTGTTGTCGTAAGCCCCGGTCCCTCTCTCTGCATGACTGGAAGCCATTTGCACAGCCATTATATGAAATGATGACCGGAAAATTCATTGAGCTCGACGAGACTTTGTGTGCAGCATGAGATTCAATAGACTGCAGCTCCCCAGAGAGAAAGAGAAAGAGAAAGAGAAAGAGTGCTGGTGTTTAACCTGTCAACCTCGGACATGAATGACATGAATCTCTGCACCTGGAGAGGTTTGGGTCTGTCCTCTGCGTTTTGGTATAGAATAAAAGGAGAGAACGGGTAATACACAATAAACCTAAAAATTAAAATATACAGTAAACCTAACAATCAACAGTAACGTAAAATCAAATAAAATATGGAATATGCAATAAACCTGTTAATATAAACCTCAAAGTAACAAAAACAGTAGAAAATTAGCAAAATAATTAATTAGAAAAAAATTGTCTATGTACATAAACCTAAAGACTAACTAGAAGATTTGCCATGTACAATAAACCTGAGAAGGTAACAATAAAATAAAACAATAACATAAAATAACATAATAAAATAATAACAATAAACCAGAAAAACGATGCAGGGAAACAATGAACAATAAAACTAATGATAAATATTACATAAGAAAAACTAAAATGTGATTATTCTTTTAAAATGTAAAGAGTAAAAGAGAGAAGTGGCCTCGTCGTCTCCAGGATTTCAAATGTAAGGCACGAGGGCCTGTGCTGGGTCTTGTGATTAAATAGGAAGTGTTGGCTGACGATGCCAGGAAGCTAATTGTGCAAATCACAGGGTTTTTACGGGACGGGGGCGGGCGAGGGGGGAATGGGAGTTTCGGTTGTTTGGAAAGTCTAAACAAATCTCGAGAAGAGCGCAGATTAGATCACGCACGAGGCCAGAGGAATGTGGCTCCCGAATCGCGGCTGGAAATGTAATCGCTGTGAGAAAAGGTTGAAGTCGTGATGCCTGGAATAATTGACATGCAACACTAATGCCGCCTCATTGAGACGAGAGAAAATACGATCTCCTTGACCTTAGGCGTAACACACTTTTTGGGGGAAGATTAAGAGATTTGAATTTCAAGGCCGCCGCAAAATGTCTGGCCCGGGACATTCCGCCTTAGAATCTTCTTCAGAATGTATTTTTCTGAGTGGGAAACTTCCCGGTGACAAAGATAACATGCGGCGTCAAAGGGGAGTTAATCCGCGCTCTTGGTGAGTTGCCAGTCAGCGCTCCTCTCCCCAAGGAGACCTCCACCGCTGAAGGACTTCTTTCCTTACGAAGGTAGATTTCCTCCAGACAAGCGACTGGCCTTTCGCCCTGAAGCTGCTCCCTGTGCTCTCTAATGAGCGGGGATGACAGAAATGTTTCATATTTCCTCATGAGTGAAATGGATTCAGGGCTATGGCAGCCACGCGTGTGTTAAACAGCAATACCAACCTGGGAATTGTAGTTGACGATTAATTGTCATACTAATTATTCCAATGAACAATTTTGTTCTGTCTTTTTTGTTCATTTTGTGCCACAGGATGAGATTGGGTCGACATGATATGATTTTGTAGTTCATTTTCCTCAACCCAACTGATACGCAATGAATATTTGTTGCAACATTTCAAAAATTGGCTTAAAATCCCCCTTAAAGGTGCTATATGTAGTTTTATTACACGTATTAATCACTTTGTCTTTTCAATGTGTGAACGGATTGTAACATAACTTAAAAAATGAGACCTTACCCGGCTTTCTCGGTTGCCTAATAACAGCCTGTGGACTGATTTCTATGTGAAGGACTCGGGCCAGTTTTTCCGCCAAATCCAAAGGAAGTGCCTTCACAATTTGCTAACCCGTGTCGCTGTCAACCAATAGGAAGGGACGCTGCTCTGTTGTCAGGCAGACATGACAAAGCCGGCCAATCACAAAAACCTCTGAAGGTTTTTGTGGATTTTCGCTCCATCCGGCTCAGGTACTTTCTTTTCTTTTATCAAATAACGCTGTTAATGGAATATATTAATATATATCATTAATAAATACACATTAAATACTTTAAACTGTGAAATGAAGCGGCAGTCCGTGTTTTACAGCTTCCGCACCCGTCACCCGGCTAGGCTAACAGTTAGCAGCTACAGCAGCGTCTGGCTCAAACAGACAAACACAGCTCCAGAGCGCCGGCCCTGGCTGCTGGAGCCCAGCTCAGCGGCATGCTAATGCTAATGCTAAGCGACATGCTAATGCTAATGCTAAGCGACATGCTAATGCTAAGCTGTGTGTGTGTGTGTGTGTGTGTGTGTTTTAAAATGGAGCCACGGAGCGAGCCCGGGGGAGGGAGCTCCGGGGGCAGAACCCGGGGCCGCGTGCGGACAGCGTCGGGGTGGAAGGCACCGGGTCACGGAGGCTCATCCATACGGACTCGGCGTCTCTCCTCCTCCACGTGATGCCGGTCAATCACGCTCGGCCTCGTGTGCGTCACGTGGCTGTTTTGCCCGTGATGCGCGTGAGCAAAAGCTGACTGCAGTTCACTTAGTGGCCACCGGTGTGAGGATCTTCTGAAAATTACAAAACTACATATAGTACCTTTAAGTTTGAATGGAAACATATGATTGTGGAATCTAACGACTTTTAACGACACTAATAATAAATAAATAAATAAACAAACAAACAAATAGATAAATAAATAAATAGTAACCGCGATTAGCTCAAATAATTGCGATCAGATGATTATGTAATAATACCGACATTAGATGCTTACATAGGGATATGTTCCGAAGTGTTCCTGCAGCGTGGTGTAATGAAATGGAAATATTCCAGAGACATTCCCGTGCTCAGATGTAGGAGCCACGGTTATTTTACCGCGTCCGCCCTTCTGCATGTACGAAATACAAATCTCACATTATTGCGGCGCTACGGGCGCAGTTGTAATGACTTCCGAGCCCAGAAACCTCGCCTCCCTCCCTTCAATCCCTTCAATGTTAGGAACCCCGCCGTTTGAGGAGGTGGAGCGGGGATTTAATTCTGAGTACGGCCTGCGTGGGGGGGGCTGCTGCTGCAGCAATTTAGTTGACGATTTATTGTCGTAGGAATCAATCGGTTGTCTTTTTTGTTCTTTTCATGCCACTATAAGCTTATAATAGTGAACTGATACATGCCGATATATTGCAGAAGAGTTTTCTATTTGAAATGGCTAGACATTTAATTTGCTTCAACCAAAATGATGGGACACGCACCTATTTCACATTCGATTCATTTCTGACATTGGCTTAAAATTCTTAAAAGTCTTAGAATTAGAATTAGAATTTTGATGGAACCCTACGATTGTAATGAAAAAATGATTGGATTCCAATCATTTTACCGAATGATCGCAACGTTGTCAACTCTTATAATTGCGATCAGGCGATGACGTGTTAATTGTGAGTTCTAAGCCGTGGTGTAATATATAATAACGCAGTCAAGTCGACAAATTGATTGAAAATAATTGATGAGTCTATTGGTGACTCCTTAGAGGGAATCCAGTGAGACCATCGCTTTACTCCCTGGCCCCACAGTTAAAAACTAAGTGAGTGAAGATGAAGACGTGTGTCGCCACAGTTCAACTGCAACAGTGTGAACTAGAGCTGCAACGATTAGTCGATTAATCGATTGGTTGCCAACTGTTTAATGAATCGGCAACTATTTTGATAATCGATTAATCGTTTTGAATCATTTTTTAAGAAGAAAATTTCCAAATTCTCTGATTCCAGCTTCTTAAATGTGAATATTTTCTGGTTTCTTTAGTCCCCTATGACAGTAAACTGAATATCTTTGGGTTGTGGACAAAACGAGACATTTGAGGACGTCACCTCTGGCTTTGGGAAACTGCGATCGTCATTTTTCAGCATTTTCTGACATTTTATTGACAAAACAACTAATCGATTAATCGAGAAAATAATCGACAGATTAATCGCTAATGAAAATAATTGTTAGTTGCAGCTCTATTGTATATGTCTGTCTGTAAACAGGAAGGATGGTAGTGCAGTGTCTCCTCCGTGCGACGGAAGAGCTCAGTGCTGGCACATTATGTCACTGGTTAAAAAGTGAATGTTCAGTCTGCAGTGATGTTTGCTGGGTTTTTAGGGTTAAGTTGTTACAGGAAAGGGGGGAAATAAACAGTGCAGCGGTCTCATGATGTACATGTGGTTCAGGTACAATTGGATCGGACCACAGCTGTTTACCTTTAGACCTGCACGGGCATGCCCAAGCCGCCTGGCCACACGGTGTGTTTGTTCACGCACTGCTCTGTGTTGGCTGTGTGCACTACTGTAAGAAAACACCTCAATGTTAGTTTAGCCTCCTTTTATTCTCTCTTCGTGCTAATCCTCCTCTCCTCCTCTCCGGTCAGGAGGGAGGAAGAGGCGAAAGGAGGTAGTCTGAGGCCACTAACTTCAGCATCATGGAGGACTGACAATGAATACACATGGGAGTATTATTTGTATTTAAATTTTTATAAAACATCCATGTGATGTTTAGGCCATAGTACTCGGTCCGAGGCCTCTAATGGAGGGGTGAGTCGCACAGGCACCACACGTTTTATATCAAAGTTTGTGTGATTCATCCCCCACGTGGGTGTGGGCTCCCATTTGAATCTTTCCAAGGAGAAGCCGGACCTCCTACCGAGTCCCTCGGTGATCTGCTCCGAGTTCCCAGCAGGGGCGGCTCCGCGTGGTGGGGCATGGAGTCCAAACCTCAGGTCTGACCACAGACTGTGTAGAACCCCCACCCCCATAACACACACACACACGCAGGCAGACTCACACACAGCCACAGCCTACTGACTTTATGAGAAGCCTAATTACACAGCCCAGTGTATTTATACCCATTGACGACTGGGGAATTGCGTGGTACGTGGTACGTGTGACACACAAAATAAATGATTACACAACTTCAGTCTGGCTGTTACACACTTGTGTGTTATTTATAATGCCTTATTAGACAAAATAAAGCACTTCCATACAAAGTATTAAAGCCTGCATTCACATTGTTGTGGCTTAAGCCTATAGGACACAGCATCAGGCTTGTGTGTGTGTGTGTGTGTGTGTGTGTGCGTGTGCGTGTGCGCGCATTTTAAGAAGTGATGGGCCTCTCTGATCGAGTTGGCACTCGCCCTCCTGTGCGGCAGGTGGAACCTGTCTAACCCACCGGTAACGGACGCAAGGTGTTTCCGCAGTGATGACATGAGTGGGTTTTTTGGGGATGTGAGTGTTGTTTGAGCGCAGCAACACGGTCACCTGCCTGGCGCTCTCACACCTACCCTGGAGCCCCATCTGTTTGGTGAGAACTCTGCTGGGGTGGGGCATGTCTTTGACCCATTTAGAGCTAATGTGTTAAGGTTTTGCAGTGCCCCGTAGAAGAATTCTGAAGGTGTATTTGTGTGTGTGAGAAAGAAGCAAAGGGCACAAGGTAGAGAGAGGGAGAGCAAGGGAAGGGGTGACCGAGTCAGGTCGACATCCAGCGGCGTCCGTTTTATTTTAAGCAGTATAGAGGCGGGCACCTGTTGCTCTCCCTTTTCCTTCACCTTTCCTCTCCATTTTTGTGGCACTGTTTTGTCCTATATTATCTTCCATCTCTCGTTCCCTCCTTCGCGGTCACAGTAGCGTGAGAGAAAGAGGAGACAGCATAGAGAAGCAAATGTTTTCTTTTCTCTTTGTGTTGGAAATTGGCCTTTTTTGTCAGTGGGAGGGCAGTGGTTGGGAGGGGAGGTGGCTTTGTGGAGCTGCTGTGTGCAGGGATCACAGTCCTGTCACTGTGTCTGTAACAGGGACACACATACACCCCCACCCCCCCCATGTGCCACCAGCCTCTCTACATACACATAGAGAGGAGAGGATCCCAAACCCTGACGGAGCTAGCAGGGGCTTTTCAGACCAGCACCAGCAGCGGCAGCGGCAGCGGCAGCAGCAGCCTAGAGGATACACCTCCATTTGGACTGTCAAAACTACAGCTGACAGGGGCCGGCGGTAGGGTGGGGGCCTTGAGTGTTTGGATCGGAGCGCCCGAGATTGTGTGTATGTTCCAACAACCAGTTAGTTTTAACTGATGGACCAGAATGTTGATAGAGCAACTGACCTTTTTGGGTTAAAAGGAAGAAACTGAAAGTAAAATAGTGAAGGAGAGGCAGAGCGAGGATTTCAAATAGGCGACACATGTGAGAAGAGAAAACCTACTAGAGAGAGAGAGAGAGAGAGAGAGAGAGAGAGAGAGAGGGAGAGAGAAAGGATTTTTTTTGGCAAAACAGTTAGAGAAGGAAGGTTAGAGTGTGGAAGAAGAAAAACAGAGTTAAAGAGAGAGAGAGAGAGAGAGAGTGGGAGGGAGAAGAGAGAGAGAGTGGTGTGTGTTTTTGACTGAATGGCTTTGTATGCAGAACATCACCATACGCCACCGCGAGAGACGTCGCCAGCCGTTCAGTCTGCCAGCCGGGCAGTCCGTCTGTCTTTAGCAACCACCAGCACCTACGTGCCAGCGACACACACACACTTACATCTGCTGCCCAGGAGTCTGTCTACCATGCCTTCTGCCGCCTGCTGAACCAACCTCCGCCAACAGCAAGTGTGTGTGTGTCCGACTTTCTTGGAGAACTTGGAGTTCCGCTGCGTCAGGAGCAACTGACTTGGATGTGGAACTGGTGGGAAGTCATGGAGACCTTCTTTGGAGATTTTGGCAACGACGTGATGGAAAAGCTCTGAGAGAGAAATTTGAACTCTGCAGTTCTCCTTGGATGTGTGACTTTTGGCATTTTCTGGGATAATTGCATCAACTGTGTGATTGTCAAGACATCGTCTGCAGCCTGTGTAGGTCCTGGTGCGAGTGCGTGCGTGGCCCATGTGGCTGGGAAAAGATGCCAGTGTGAGTGGACCCCGTGCCCCGATGCCCGCTGCTATGCTCCCCTGCCCTGCGCCTGCGGGGTCCGACTGGAGCTTCCAGAACCCGGTGGGGGTGGACTGTAGCTCCCCAGAGCCCCGCTGTATTTGGCTGGCGGTGCTGCGTGGCGCCGCGGGCTCCGTGCCTTCACCCACGTCCTCCAGCATGCCCGTGGGCGGCGGGCACGGTCACCCATGTGGGGTTGCACAGCACTCTCATCAGCCCAGGGTAAGAAGACGCCACCCCGTCTCCCCGCCTTAGTATCGACCCTGTGTCACGGCCGGTGGCCTTGTTTACATTACCCACAATGCATCTGCGACGTCCATGTGGTGATCCTCATCTTTGAATAGGTTCATGTATACCTGAAGCTATGATGTAATCGTGTTGCATGGCGTAGTTCTCTACTGGTCAACAAGCAATTTCGATTACAATTTGTCACAAAGAAACATCAGAATACGTACAAGACTATTTAGTGACAATATTTAAATTCAATTAAATTAATTTAATTATAATATCAATACTTAAACTGTCACAAAAAAACAACTTCTCAACATCCAGCAAAACTTACACCTGTAATGGTAAACTGAATAGTCTGATAGTTTGCTTGTTGCCTAGCAACCAACCGATGTAACTAAGTGGGAAGGTTAAAATAAGCAGCTTCCATTGACCATTAAATTGGGATAAATGAGGCTTAGATAAACAGTGTGCTGCTTTAGAAAGAGCCAGCAGTCCTTAAGAAGATCTTGTGTTTTCCTGTGCCGATATTTGAGGCATATTGACAGTTTTTTCCCTGGGAGCGGGTTTACTAATTAGTGGCTCAAGACAGACGAAGGGGGGGAAAAGTGGCACCTTTAGAGAAGGGAATGACGGCAAAAATGTGGGACGGCTGACATCCACTCCATGCCCGCAGAATTCAGGGCATCACTCACCCATATGTTCCCATTCTTGTCTCGTGTTTTATATGCCATG
>OMKR01045953.1:7762-30761 GCA_900302355.1 Cyttopsis rosea | reverse complement strand
AAGGTTTGAACTGCTTGCAATTTAAACACTTCTTTTTAAATTTTTATTTAATTCTTTACCTGTGCTGTCAGCATGCTTGGCATACAACACAGAGTATTTGTATGCCATTGCATCTAGGACAGAGTTAATCTGCAAGTGGAGTTCAAATTCTCAACCTTTTATCATTCTTTAATCATAAAGTACTGCTTGCAATAACTCTGTTCTTGGTCATGACCAGTAGGATGACGACAGCACAGCTCTATTTTTTGCACAAGACCGCCACCAATCCCCCTCTTTGGAGCACGATCTGACCATATTCTGATTATCAATATCAGGGGGGAGAATCACCATGGGTGAGACAAATAAACATAGAAACAAACAAACAATAACATGTGCATGGAAAGACATAAACATAGAAACCTCAGACGACAACATGTATTGACAAAACAAATTAATTTAGTCGACGGAAATTGGAACAGCAATTGGGCACGTGGCCTCTTCCTGTGATAGCTAAGGCAGTAAAGGAGAGAAACGCACAAGGATGTAATCAGGGGGGTGTTCGGGGGTGTGTTCGAGGCAGGTGCTGGTGGTGTGTGTGTGTGTGTGTGTGTGTGATTGATACAAAACAAAAGGGGAGCAACCAAGGCACTCTTGTGGAAAAAATAAAAAGCCTTTATTTGTTTGGCAAATGCATTGGCAAGGTTAAAAATGCATTTAACCTTATAAATGTCTCTTACTCCTCAATATAGTCTCTCCTGATTGAAGTGCATTTAAGTGTGTGTATGAGCATGTATAGAAATGTAGGCATTCTTTCAGTTACATACGATATTTTGTGTGCACATATATATATATAAATAAATAAATAAATATATATATATATATATATATATATATATATACACACACACACACACACACCTTTAGGCGTGGAATGGTTGCAATAGCACCTGAGGACACAGAGGTTTTATTTCCAACTAGTCCCAGGGAAAAGCAAGAGCAGGATTTCCAATTGGAAGGGAAAGTGCAGCAGCTCTGAAGAGCACAGTCCAAAGTGAATAACTCTAGAGCGACTTCATTTCTCGAGCCGTGGAGCAAAGCATCATGGGAGGATCGCCTATGGATCATCTCTTCATGCCCTGTGGCCCTGGTTGTTCATTTTCCTCTGATACTCTCTCTCTCTCTCTTATGGTGCAGTAGAGATCAAGCTGAAGGTGCTGCAAGTCATCCCAAGTGAAATACATCAGAAAAACAGAGGAGCTCCCACGCAAAAATCGGGAGAGAAATGGAGCGTTAAGTGTGGGAAGAGAGAACAAATTTGGAGGCATAAACACGTCCTAGGCCGATCAAGTCGAGGGAGGAGAGTATTTTTTTGTGATGCCATAAGTGCGGAACCTACGGACACTTTTTATTTATTTATTCATCGTAATTCCTCACGCCTGTCAAAGGTGTTAAGATGAAAAGTTGAGCGGCAAAGTTGAGCGGCAAAGTTGAGCAGCAACGTTGAGCAGCAACGTTGAGCGGCGTCTTGGGTGAACTTCGCTGAGCTAGGTTTAGCATCCCCACCGTCCTCAGCAGCCATTCCAATGGCAATTTTTCAAACGTAACTACATCTGCAACAGATATGAACATTGGATCTTGTTTTTTTTTTTTTTTTTTTTTCCATTCTTGGGAGCCTCCTTCTGTCAAATCACTTTTCTTCGGCTATTGCAAACTATCGCAATTTGAGAGACTTCTTGTAGATCCTGTAGATCCAAATTTTCTATCTTGTATATTTAGCTAAAATTAAGTTTTTTTTATTCTGCTATTTTCTTTGTACTGTATATTTAGCAAATGTTGTATATTTGGCTTTTTTTTCCGGCTGTTAACTGCTTTCTTTTATGCCAATTGTCTGTTGTGCTGTCGTCTATCTATCTTCGCCACGATAAATTCCTCATATATGCGAATGTACTCAAATAGATACAATAGATACTAGACTAATAGATTCTAAAATTCAAAAGGGAAAGAAAGCACACAACAAAAAGATAACAAAGCGAGAAAAGGGTTTGAAGCTGTCGAACCTCTGATGCTGCCATCTGAAATTTTCTGCAGCATCAAGTTGAGAAGGTCCAACATCAAAGCAGAGAAACACAAATGAAGCATGACACTGCAAATTCTACTGGACCATTGGTCCACCCCGTTCTGCCCGTGGAAGTTTTTTTTTACTTTCCTTTATAACTGCGGCAAACCCACGGTTCCCACTTCCAACTTACACCTTGACTTAGAAATGACAATAGTAACAACTAGAGAACAACAAGTGAAAATGAACTACAAAGCATGTTTTTTTTTAAATATTTTATTTCGGGTTTATACAACTTCACACAATCTGCTTTGGGATATATAACTTTTTAACTCTGAGGTTTCCCTCGGGTGGCTGGGAACTTTATGCTGCATTCCATTGAAGTGGGAACTCAGGAAAATCTGACCTCCTGCTGGGAAAAGTGCAAAGGAACAACTGTTTGAGTCAGAAGTTTGGACCACAGGCCTAAACAAAGCATGCATGGTTTTTATTTGGTAACACATGATGTTTGATGGAAACTGCTCTGTTGTCATGTTAATATGCGTTTCATTAACTAGCTCATGACTAACCAATTAGCTCTCATCCATAAGGACAAGGAGGACGATGGTAGAAGAAGAACTGAAGCAGTAAGGTTAGAACATTTCTACATCTATTGATGCATGTGAGTGCAACAGATCTTTGATGACAGCACATTGTTCGGGGAGGCATTGGCTGGACCTTTTCAGGGGCCGATCATTACTTAAGGCAGGCCTGCGCTGAGTGTAATTGGGCCCTTTTTGCCTTGATCTAACATGAATAGTGTGCATTGTGTCCACTGGGAAAACAACGCACACTGAGCCCTGTGAGAGCCATGCGTCCATCCATCCCCCAGGGTACATCGCTCTGATCACAGATACAGCCTGTACTGTAGAGAGAGAGAGAGAAGGACAGAGAGGGATGGAAATTAGTCAGTGAGATGAACAGAATGAGATATAAAGGAAGCAAGTGGACAAAAGATGTGAAATTGTAATAATGGTGAGTGTCATTTGTTAGATTTGTGCGAGAGGCAGGATGAGAGGCAGAACAATTCAAGGACTCTTGAGGAGGAGAGAGAGAGAGAGAGAGAGAATGAAATGGAGATGGATGGAAAGAACAGAACTCAGAGAGGCTGAAACTTGCTTTTCATCTGTCATGGCGGGCTTTCAAGTGGCCTCTCCAGCCGGTCAGGATCCCCCGTGTCAGAGTTGTTGAGAGGCTGATTGGCAGCTGTTGTCTGAGGCGGTGACAACCCCAAAAATGCAGCCTGTTCCAGCCTGTCTAGATGAGTGGACGGGGAGCATTCACTGATGGCGGTGTGTCACGCTGACACGTCTGTGCACGGGAGATTGTCACTGTATGTGCACGGCGGCTGTAGGGTAGACCAGATTCTTCTTCCAGGGCACACTTTTGTCAATTAAATAATCTCACGTCACACCACTATCCTGCTAACCACTAAAACCGTCAGAAACACCTACTGTAGAACTGTGCTTATAATTAGGCGTTTTCGCACCTTCAAACTTTTTCATAGTTCTAAGAACTTTTGGAGGAACCCTCAATATTTTTTGTGTCCGCACTGTTTTTGGGAACCTTCAGTGACATAAATGATACATGAGCCAGTGCCATATTTAAAAACCTGTGTTACCAACAATCTAAGCCAAAAATAAGACGCTTCATTTAAAGTGAACATGTCTTTATTTACACCCAATTTATTTCCAAACCACCAGTCTGACTCAGACTCGATGGGCTTCATCTTTCCCGTCCAGACGAGGGGAGGTGGGCGGGGAAGATTGTCCTCATTGCGCCCCAACCGAGTCGCATTGCTCTGGGCGGCGACCGGCCCACGTACACACAGACAAAAAGAAACAAAAGAACAAATACAAATATAAACCAATTAAAATGGTGTTCTTATTGTTAATGTGTTTATTTCATAAATTTTATTTTCCGACGTTAATGGAATGAAACAAAAAATCCCAGTGCGGTGTCCTGATGCGGTGCAGCCGGCAGTACAGCAGTGCCCTTGCCTTACGAAAGTCGGAGCGAACTTTTTTATTATGTCTTGTAGAGCGAATGTGAGTGAAGATTCAGCAACTGCATGGTTTATTTCTCGTCTCAAATTTGTTCAGAAACAGACTTTGGTGGACTGATAAGCTGAAATAAGTTAAAGTTAAGGAATAAATACAACAACGAACGCGGAAGTCCTGCTCAAACCCCATTGACTTCACGTCACTTCAGCGTAATTTCAGAGTTCCGACTGACGGTGCGAATGCAACCAGAAAAAAAAAGCCTTGAAGGTTCGTAGTTCTCGGTTCTCTGTCCCAGTTCCTACTTCCCCTCGGGGACTCCCCCAATGGTTTGGTGCGAAAACGGCTTACTAATAGATAGTGATGCAAGTGATGCAAGACTTGCGAACGATTCGTTCGTCTTGAACAAATCTTTTAAATTAAGTCAAAACGACGAAAAGTGGCCGAGGGAGTGAATGTTTGACTCACAAACTGAAAGTAATTACTGAGGACGAAATTAAAGTCCAAGGAAAAGCAGAAAGACAAAATGAATAATTTTGACAGAATTAAATGAATCTTGTGAATCTCGTTCATCGCTCACAGGAAGTCCTCTCTCGCTCACCGTGTGTCTCAACTGACCCAAGGGAACTAAGAGTCCAACTATTTTTCCTGACTCGTCAAGAATGGAATCTCAAAAAAAGAGTCTTTTCATCATTATGAATCGTCCTCACTTTCAAAATGCTCTGCTGGAGCTTCTATTGGAGCTTCTATTCTGTTGTGTGTGCAACTGATGAATTAGATGAATTAGTTCCAGCCTTGCCATTTTGATCTTGCAACACAAGAGATGGTTTCCATTCTTTGTTTTTATTTAAGTGGAATTCTGTATGTAAACTGGGGTTGTCGATCAATTTGTGGATTTGCATGTATTTATATGAGGGTTTATTCTTTCAATGTATTTTCTTTTTCTTCTAGCCTTAAGTGCAAACTGCCGTCATTTTGCTGTTTTCTGGGAAACAAAGTCCCTCCCCACCCCCAGCAAAACACACAAACTGCACGTCACCTTTCATCCCCTTGTGGAGTTGTTGTTTTTTTCAGAATTAGCATCAGAATCAATTTATTGGGCCAAGAACAATTTTCATGTAGAAGGAAGTTGTCATGATATATTTGGTGCATTGCAGAAAAAACAAGAAATACTACACGTGTGTGTGTGTGTGTGTGTGTGTGTGTGTGTGTTTGTGTTTGTGTGTGTGTGTGTGTGCATTGCTTGCAACGTTATCATTGCAGCATTTTACCTTAGTTGACCTGTATCACCACTTGCTTTAACGAGAGGGCCAGCTGGCCCGCTGTCTTTGAGGTTTTGTTCGGGGGCCAATTTTCCTTATCCTGAGGCATATGTACTACTTTGTACAAAGCTGGTTTGGCCCCCGTACCCAGCTGGATGTCCTCTGCCGCGCTCATCGCTGCCGGGGCGACGTGATTGGCCGACGGCCCGGCAGCGTTTCCTGTTGTTGGTTTTTAAGATCGCCGCATTGTCTGAGCGGCTCAGAAGGTACGGCGGCCGCTATCCTTCACTAATCCTGCATCAGTGCAAAAGCTGCGGCTAGGACGGCATAGATGCTCGGTGGTATAACGGTACGAGATGGTAGTTGGATTTTCAAACAACTGAGAATGTTTGGCTTGAAAGGTCTCAGATTTAGCCTAAAACATACAAAATTGAAAGTTGACAAAGTTGACCAAGGCATAGTTATTCGAGGTGTAATTGCTGCCATATCAACATATTTTCAATATATTAAAAAATTATTGCACTTTTATTAACATTTTGGCAGTTTAGGCAATTTCTAAATTAATCTCTTCATTGCTCATTCCCTTTAGAATTATTTCCACTTTATTCCACTTTAAACGTTTTTTATTTTAATGTCATTTTATATTTACTGCTGGATATTTTGTATAGTGTATAGTGCTTGATAGGTTGTATTATTGTGTAAATTATTACTATTCATACCATTTTATTTACCATTTACCACCTGTTCTGCACTCTTACCCATTTGTCTTACATTGCTGAGATGGCGCAAGCCATCCAGCCTTCCATTGCTAACTTGACATTGATTTAAAAAAAAATTAATTATATCTATAAATTTAACTTAGTTACTTGAGCTAGAGTTGGTCTACACTCATCCCCATGGTCAATGAGCAATAAACTGTAGGCTTCATTTCAACCAGAATCAGAGCACGCTGGCCGTCCAGACGACACCAATGGTGCTCACTGGGATAGGTTTAAAAATGACCACAGTCCCCCTCTGCCTCTCCTCATCCTCCTGAGTATTTCAGGGAGCAGCAGGCGTGGCCCACATCTCCCACATCCACTCTGCAGTCCCACTACAGCGGCCCGCTGCTGGTGGAGCTCCCGCCCAGTGGAAAAGCTGCTTCCTCATATCAAGCTGTCGAACACAAGATTAGATGGAAACTGTCATGGCGGACAAATAACGCCATGTTATATAGATAAATATACATATATACTGTATGTATATATATATACTGTATATATTGTATATGTGCTGTCTTCCATGCTGTTTGTTCACACTTGAAATCCATATTGTGTGGGAAGGCCAGAGCTGCCTCTCCCCCAGATGCATCGCCCAACTGGCTACATTAGTCTCCGCCAAGACTCCGATTACAGCAGACAACTCTGATTGGCAGCTGTCACTACCCCCCCTCCCCCCACACACACACACATAGACCTGCAGTGTGTGTGTGAGTGCTTGTGTTTGTGAGCCTAAGCCGCGCTGTGCCCCGCTGCTCCATATAACCCTACTCTAAATTCATTTCTTCATCGCTCATTCCCTTTTAAATTACTCTCCTCTTTCTCCCCGCTCCTTCGCTCGCTGTCTCCCCATCTCCTTCGCTCTCTCCCTCTCTCTCTCTCCCTCTCTCACACACACATTCTCACTCTGTTTTCTGTCTTGCTCGCCTGGCGGCCATCCTCCCGAAAAAAGCAGAGGAACGAGAAAGGTGCCGGAGCCAGAGCCGGCTAGTAATTACATCCCTGATGGACGGAGAGAGAGAGAGCGAGAGAGAGAGAGAGCGAGAGAGAGAGCGAGAGCGAGAGGGAGGAAGTTAGGCAGGTTGGGAGGAAGTGAGTCCTAAAAGACAGAAAGAAAGAAAGAAAGACAGCTACGAAGGAAGCACATTGGGAAGTGAGAGGGAGAGAGTAGCAGATCAGAAAAAACTTGGAAAAGATTGATGAAGGGAGATGTAAGAGCAATGGGGAGAGTGAGAGAGAGAGAAGTGGGGTTATTTTTCCCTGGGAATCACAAGAAACTGAACCATCGATCAATGGGGTCCCGGGGTCCCGGGGTCCCGGGGTCCGCGGGGTCCGCGGCCCATTTATGGGAACGCCAAAGATCGTTTGAGGGGACCGAACTCTGTTCAGAGATCAAAATGGTCAAAAATTGAATATCGTCAAGCATGAAGTCATAATAATTGTCATCCTCTCTGACAAATTTCTAGAAATAAATATATGTTAGTCCTTTTGTGTCATTTTCCTCTACTTATGCTCTATGACGCATTCTGTCATAGAGCATAATTCATCAAGGAACGTGTAAAGACGAGCTTTCGCAGACGTGTAAAGTTGTGGACGCATATTTTCTTCTGGAGAGGTTGTGGCTGTGAGTGAAATGAGATTTGGAACCGCTGCCGCGGGCTTTGGTCCAGATTCCGTGAGTCACTGTTGGTTTTACAACTTGTACGTGCAAAGTACTTATGGCTAATAAGTCATTCTAGGTGCAGAAGGCTGCTTGTTGGGGTCACTTTGGTACAAAACTGCAGTTTCATCACAGAATTTTGGGATGCAGGGGGTTGTTGTCCCCCCTGGTGGCCAAACCGCCTACACACCTCATTAATTTGCACCAACATTAACATGAAGATTAAACGAAAAACAAAAATGCACCTCAGCAGGTGGAAGTTGCCAGAATATACACATACTGTAGAGCTACTGTTTAGAGACGAAAGGTTCAGCTTGTTTGGGATTCGGTCACTCTGTGAAAAGTTCCTTTAAATTTTTTCAAAACTTGTTGGGCACGTTGGGCACGTCGCTGGGATGCTTGAGTAGCACGCACTGACTCGCAGCTCTTGACTCTTTGCGTTCTTTGTGAATCGAGACTCAGACTCAGTGGATGCCTGTGTACCCGGCTCCCGAGTCATTTCAGAGACTTGTTCGGTACGAGCAAATCGTTGGCGAGTCCTGCATCACTAGCGCTGTTCTATGGGAGCTGGGGTCCTCGGAAGGCATCTGGGAGGTTTAATACTGATCATGCAATTAGTCTGCTTGGTCCTTCGCTTCTTTAGGTTTTGTATTTTTAGTTTCTTCGGAGAACGACTCCGCGAGAGAGAGATTGGACTGGTTGTGGATAAAGGTTCTGTTAAAAACTCTCCAAAAATCTAAGCATGCGTGCTTTAAAAGACACAAGCGGATACACTGGGATTTAAACCAGATTTCCCATTGACGTTCTTGGGGAACAGTATTGACACCATGTGTACAAAACACTATATGTACAATGTAGTAAAACGAGCTCAGAGCCCGTTGGGCACGTCCACTCTTACACAAGGACGCATGTCGTCTTTCACAGCTCAGTGAGCGCCGCCAGCAAAACAACTTAACCAGGCAATTGAAACGAATAATCACATTTTCTCCCTTTGACATTAACTCGTTAAGAGACGAACGACAACTGTTCACCTCTGTGTGTGTGTCCATATATGGCTTAAAAAAGAATACACACCTGAATACACACACCAGTAATGGGACATCGTGATCGTTGGTCATATTCACATAAATAATCTCATAATATTTCATAAATTAGTGTCCTCATAATCCGAAAAAGGCTTTAATGCTGTTTTAAACTTTTTTTTATATTATATATGCATCTCTCTACTCTCATGATTCAAACATTTTTTAGTGCCATTTTAACTTATCTACATGATCGCAATTGATCTTATTTGTAAAGGTCTTTTCTCTATAAACCAACTATGCATGTTTCGTGTGTGTGTTAGTATTGCTATACCTGTGAGGACCAGTGTGAGTTTTTAATCTTTTTAGTTAGGACATTTTGGGAAGTGAGGTGAGATTTGTGCCGGTCATCACTGTTTTTTCATTCTGTGTGTGTGTGTGCGTGTGTGTGTGTGTGTGTGTGTGTGGAGAAATCAAGACACGGTGAATACTGTACCTACAGTTTATAAATCACTGACAATTGTGTTTTATACAGACGGCACCTTATTCATGAAACAAATCGATAGCTATTAGCACGGTATAAATAATGATATTTGCCCATAAATTATATTTATGGGCTGGAAAACACCAAGGGCTAGGTTCTTGCTACTTTTATTAAGGTGTTTGCTAATGCTGATCTCCTGCATCAGGTAGCGGACCTCCTCTTTATGCACAACGGCGCTTTGTTTTCCTGTCCGGCATTAAAACTAAGTAACAACTGTGCACTTTCCTACACAATATTCAAAATTGTCATTTAAACATTAAGCAGATATTTATGATTTTCCCATCGGCTTGATGCATATGCATCAGTATGTTTTACGCTGATAATTGACTCGACAGGAAAACTGAGCATGCGTGGCCCGCGTCGAGTGCATGCACAAGTATGCCATGAATATTCAGGAGAATTGTGAGAATCCGGCAGCGTATCAAGAGAGTTGCATACCACTACTTCGCACATGAGTTCCTCGTCCACATTTCTTTTTAATGACGCCCCCCGTCCCATTCACAGATAAGGGTCAGACAGAGAGCCACCAGCAGCCCCAGGCCTCCCCCTCCATCACCCGATGGGCACCGGACGGCCGGCGAGGCATCAACTTCCACGGACTCCCAACCCGCCAGTGGTCGGCTGAAGGTGTGCAAAGAGACGCTTCTGGCAGCGAGGCAGCTGGGTTTATCGAGAATCAACTCCAGTGGAAACAGCACTGTCTAACCTGATCACATTTTTCACTCATTGTTTATTAAATGAACACGATAAACAAAAAAACACATGAATAAGTGTATTCAGTCATGTTTCTTCCAATTACACAATAATGCCAAAATCAGGACAGTGGAGCTCCGAGGCGAACACCTAGTGACGGGATGATGCACGTAGCTCGTTCAGGCACAGCCCAAAGAAGCGACCTGAGGCCGCCGCCTTGTGGACCCACCACCCACAAGGCAAATCATAAAGGTCCGGTGCAATTGGTGCTTTGTTATTGGACTTCTGTGCTAATCGTGGACTGTCCATAACAAACACCATGTTCAAACACAAGGAGGCTACAAGAAGTGCTACTTGGTACCAGAGCACCTTGGGCCAAAGTTCGACTTTGTGGTCGTTTCGTCGGACCTGAGGCCCTATGTTCTGGTTCATGGATTTATGGGTGAAGAGAGGAGCAGAGCTGTCTACCGCTCACAACATGGTGTTGAGCTGGATCAGAGGGCGGGGAGGACTTCCAGACAGCCCTGGGAAGCGCAAATGGGTATTGGGGGCTAGCAGCGAAGGACTGGTAGAAGGACTGTTCAATGCCGCCATCGTGGAGCTGTGGCCAGAAGGTGGTTGGTGCCTGTTATGGAGGCAACCCAAGGACTCGCTAGTGGACATCAGTTGTGAGGGAGGCAGTCAAACTACTAAAGGAATCCTTATTAGTTAGCATGGCAGACTCCCGATTTGGTAGACTGGTACCAACAGGCCAGAAGGACTGAAGCTGCAGTGGTTGCGGAAGCGAAAGCTCGGATGTGGGAGGAATTCTGAGAGACTTTGGGACTCAAAAGAGGTTCGGGCAAACCATCCGACGGCTCAGGAGGGCAAAGCAGGCAACCGCCCAAGCTGTTATTGGCAAGCGTGGGGAAGCGCTGACCTCAAGTGAGGATATCATCGGGAGGCGTAAGGAACACTCTGAGGAACTCGTAAACCTGACTGATACGCCCTCCGTGGAGGAGGTGTTCTGGGGGATCAGAACTGTGATGCTCCCACCGTCACACAGTTTATGTTTTAACCAGCTTCATACTTTCTCTATTCGTGTACATTCATAATGCGTATACACAATGTTAAAACATGTAATAATGACACAGTAATGACACGGAGTCCATTCAGTTCCACCTCATGGGGGGGAATGGTTCATGTTTATTTTACTTTAACGTGAATCCTTTTTATAGATTAGTGTTTTTGTATTTATTTTGCATTTATTTCAACATGTATGTTATTTAGTCCCCTGCTTAAAAATGTATCCAGTTAAATCATTGTATTTCTGATAGTTGTTTCACCCATCTTGTCTTGTGTCTTTTGGAGTTCAGCTACGTCCTTTATATGTTCCCTCCGGTGTCATTTGGGCAGATCCGTTTGGTGTCTCTAGGTGTTTTAAACCCTGTTTGTTATTTTGACATCATTTTTTGTTGTATCCTATGTTAGTTATTTTGTAAATGTTTCCCCTGCACTTTTTTTCAACAATTTTTCAACTCACCCTAAGTTGTTTATAATTTTTGGCAAATAAATCCCCTTATTTTTGCACAATCCACCTGCGACTCCTTGTGTCTGATAGCTCGGCCCCTCACAGAACCGCTCACTTTGGAGATGAAGTCACTGAGGTAGTCGGGAACAGGGGTTAGGGTGCTGGATGTTGTGAAAGCTGCCGTGACTGACCCGTCCTTTCAGTGTCACGTGGATGTCGGGAACAGTACCGGGGGATTGGCAGACAGAGGGTTGGCTTGCAATCCGGCCGATTGTCGAACCTCTCTGCAGTTGGACCACGGATCTAGGCCTTGTATCCACCAGCCTGAATCTGTTGGTTATTTTAAGCATCTGAAAACTCCTTTTTATAGGTTAGCCCTTTCATCAAGCTTTTATGTTCTCTTTGTGTAAGCGGGTCAGCCACAAAACACGACCTGAAAAGACTGCAGCGCACCATCGGAACTACAGAAACGATCGTTGGAAACCTCCATGATCTTTTCAGCAGCAGGGCCAGGAAGTGGACTGGGAAGATCCACCCGCACCAGAACGTCCAGACATCACGACAGTTTCCCTGACGGAATAGTTACCTGTGTCACCCAATGACTGTCTCCCTGTCCACACCTGCACATTCATTCATTCACAATCTCATACAACTACCGTTGCACATTCTACCTGCTCTGTTATATTTGTATCATGTTTTATGTCAATATTATTTGGTTTACTTTTTTATTTATATTTTTTACTGTTTTGTACCTACGGAGAGTCAATGAAAAAAGTCTAATTTCTTGTATGTGAAAGCGTACTTGGCAAATAAAGCCTGGTTTTGATTCTGGATTTATATCTGGATTTATATTAATATACATTTCTATACCAGATAACTCTGAGATTTACTAAAAAATGATCTTTATTCATTTTGCATGGCTTGAGTATGCATACGTAGTGAGCTAGAAATATAGGAATGATGAGCTCGAATCCCCAAGGCAAAGTGGGCAGGGCAGGAGGAATTCGCTGCTTAAATAAGCCATCAAGGTGTCTGACAGAACTAGCTCTGCCAGCTACACATCATTGTATATAAAAATCATGGACTGGATCTAGTTCAGATCTATGTGAGTTATCCTCATGAATGTGACATCAGCAATGCTATTTAATATTTTAAACAATTTTTACTTTGAATACTTGAATACTTGAATACTAAGTACATTTAAGAGCAAGTACTTATCTACTTTTACTTCAGGAGAAATGTCAATGTGATGCCGTCACTCTTACTAGAGTCATTCTGGAGCATGTTCCTTCAACTTTGGCCACAATCGATATGAAATACAGGAGAAAACGTACTCGCCGAGGGTACACATCCATTCATGTGATCAAACGTGAGAAAGTAAAAAAAAGATTGTATGCACAGTACATGAGAGGGACACGCATATGCTTGGCCGAGAGCTCCAAAGTGTTGGAGCTCAGCCCACACACGTTTGAACAAGAAACCCGGCTTCGCAGCCGCATGAGTCGTAGCTGTTGCTACGCGACCGCCGAAAGTTCATCCGAAGCATGACTTTGCTCCCGCCCCAAGTCTTTGCTTTTGCTGTTGATTTCTCAGGCCGCCATTTTGAGTGAGGAGCTCTTCTCTTCTTTTCGCCTTTCTATTTTGTCGGGGGCCAAATTCTTAAAAGTCGGGGATTGATTAACCGAAGGAAGGAAAAAAAATCTAAAACTCGGACTTTAAAGACTTATCCGCGGCCGTTTGTCTCGCAAGCGCTCTTGACCCTCTTCAGACTGAGTTTAAATCGTCAGGATCGACTCCAGTCACGGCGGAGTGAAGTGCTCCCTTTCTGCAGAACGAGCTCCCTATGTTTCATCTCACACACACAGACTTGAAGCACTGTTTTTCCTCCTCCTCCTCCTCGCTATGCCCCGCTCCTTTCAACTCTCTTTTTTTCTCCCCTCTTCTCCTTTTCCCTGTCTCTTCTCTCGACGGCTCTGTCTCCTTGCGTCAAGTTGCAAAGTCTATCATTCCCCTTCGCTCCTCAATCGCCTTTTTTCCTCCAAACCCCCGACACTTTGTTCCTCCCCTCCAGAAAGGGAGGAAACCCTCCTTTGCTTTATATGATGAATTTGAACTTGCTCATTTCAAGGGATAGTAAGTTACAGCATATATACAGGCTATATACAGGCTATAATATTAAATATTTATCAATAATTTTAAGAATATTTGATTGCATGTGGCCAATCAAATGCTTAAGATAACAGTGTTTGGAGACATACAGTACCAGAAAATAAAAATTCTCATAGTATTTGTCAAAATCTGTCAAATAAGACAAAACACAACATGAGCTGACCATACACACACAATTTCTCTCTAGAAAACAATAATCCTGTGTGAAGCCTGACCTTGATGATGACATCAAGCCTAAAATTGTACAAGAATGTTTGTCAAACTCAAACAAAGCCTTCCATAAGCTACATCAGCGGAGTTAAATCAGGGTAGGGGTTATTATAACACAAACTGATTATCGGAGGGTTTGACGTTGGCAGAGATTGGCTGGGAGGACGATGGGGAAGGACAAAAGGGGTTGAAGATCCTTAGGAGGTGGAGAGCAGAACCGTACTATGCTCAGTTAGTATGTAATTAGTACCAGGGTGACATACTGCTTCTGGTGAAATATCATGTATGCAAGCACTGGCCACTACGCTCCAATTAGTAGGGTACCATGTCCGAAAATAGCTTTTTGCTTACATTTTAATAATTTAGGGTAATGGTACGCACATGTGGTATGTAGTGCATGTGGTACAGACTACAAGGGAAAGGGCTGCAGCACAGGGGAGGTGCCTGCTTCTCTTCCAGAGGAGCTGAACTCCGTCTATGCTGACATTGAGAACCACACCAAGCCGGAGTTTCTGCTAGAACAGGACAACTGCCCACTTCCTGGCGCGGCCCGGGACAACATCCCAGGCCGTGTTCTCAAAGCATGTGCCTACAAACTGGCAGATGTCTTCACAGACATCTTTAACCTTTCCCTGCTCCAGTCTGTAGTCCCAAGATGTTTTAAGAAGACCACCATCATTCCAGTCCTGAAAAAAACAAATGTGAGTTGCCTAAATGACTACCGCCCAATAGCACTCACCTCCATTGTCATGAAGTGCTTTGAACGGACAGTCAGTGCTCAATTTAGATCCTTCCTACCCACCACACTAGACCCACTCCAGTTCGCCTACAGGCCAAACAGGTCCACAGACCTGGTCCCACTTGGACCAGAGGAACACCTACGTGCGGATGCTGTTCATCGACTACAGCTCAGCTATAAACTCCATAGTGCCCCCCAGACTCGCCATGGAACTCCGAGACCTGTTCCTCCAGTTCCTCCCCCATTTCATTTCCTCCCTGTGCAGCTGGATCCTAGACTTACTGATGAACAGACCACAGGTGCTGCGGATCGGCAATGCCACCTCCTCCACACACCGGTGCCCCTCAGTGATGTGCTCAGCTCTTTGCTGTTCTCCCTGTTCACCCCCAATTACACGGCCACACACAGCTCCAACACTGTCATCAAGTTTGCCAATGACACCATCATCATCGGCTGCATCAGACGAGTCAGCTTACAGAGCAGAGGTGAGAGTCCTGACATCGTGGTGCCAGGACAATAACCTCCTGCTCAACGTCAGCAAGACCAAGGAGATGATCGTGGACTACAGGAGGCTATAGCAGTGGAGAGGGAACAGCAGTGGAGAGGGTCAGCTGCTTCAGATTCCTGGGGATTAACATCAGCAAGGATCTGTGCTGTGCATGACCACACAGGTGTGGTCATGAAAGCAGCGAGACAGCGGCTCTTCTTTCTCCGGTGACTGAGGAGATTCGGTATGGACTCCAGGATACTCCCCAAATTCTACAGGTGTACCATCGAAAGTATCCTGACTGGCAGCATCACGGCCTGGTATGGCAGCTGCACTCCCCTTGACCACACAGGTTCAGAGACACTGAACCTGTACTGTCACTTTAATGTATATCAGTATTGCATTTCATACCTGTTTTGTCTTACCTCCTCGTATTACTTTGTCTTACCATTCGGTAGGACACTGCATTGTTGTGACCCACGACTATTTAAGATGTCCACTATCAAGTTGACTATCACTATTATTAATCTTTGTATTATACTTTATTTTTCTTTAGGTAAATACTTTTATATTATTTATACTACACTGCTTCTTTGCATTTTAGATTTTTGATACTGTTATCACTTACTATGTCCTTATTTTACTTATTATGGAAAGTTGGCTCTGAGACTAAGAATCTCATTACTAGTAATGATGTTTGCATTGTTATCAAGTATATGATAATAAACTTGAAACTGAAACTGAAACTAGTACATAGCATGTAGTAGGCCATTCCTGATGCAGTGCAGCTCTATCCTGCTCCTCAGTCTGCAGTCATGACAGTAGTGGGAGGTTTTGACATACAGTCTGGTGGCTGGAGTTGGTCGTTGGCCGCCATGCTTTGGCTGCCCTCTGCTCCTAAATCGTAAACTGCCCAGGACAAATTTGCCCACAGGGATCAATAAAGTGTATCTTCCCCTTCTCATTTCAGTGCCAGAGATGAGAACTTCCATGCCTGGACTGACTGAAACCTACATCCTTGCATCATTTGTGGTGGCGGATGAACTGATAAGGTGGAAGAACGAAGCGATGAAGCCAAGTTTAGAGCTTACTGCTCCAGAAGGGAGATTGACAATAAGCCTCTTCTGCCCAGAGGTCTGGGTTCCCACAGACTGAAGAGGACACCACGCAGGACCCCGTTCAAAGGTCCAGCAAATCCCTTGTTTCAGCTGAGTCATGAGATGAGTCAGCTGAAAACAGCCCCCAATGCGGACACCAGCACCACCACCCTGCCCGGTGTGTGTTATCGGCCAAGCTCAGCTCGGCATTAGGATGCAAGGGGCACCCATTCTGTGGGGATCGATGCGTTTCACAGGTGAAAGTGAGAGCAACAATGGGAAAAAGACCCAAATGTCACTCAAAGGCTCTCGGACTCACACACCCATACACACTGTTACTCAACCACAGCACCATCGACCGATTGAGAGACCCTCGGCTTCTCTGCAAGTGGTGTTCCCCTGGGACAGCCAATCACACGGCAACACTTGGTGGTATCGACAAGTCTCTATCTCTCTCGCTCTCCCTCTCTGTGTCCCTACCTTTGTCTCTGCCTCTCTTCAGCTTAATTATTCTCAGCGGGGCATCGAAATGTGACTGTACAATTAGCCATGCGAAACACCTTGCTTTCCTAGGACTTAACTTGCACCCATTGATTGTCCTCTCTCTCTCTCTCTCTCTCTTTTAATCACTTGTTGCCTTAACTTTACTCTTCCGTTGTTTATTGCGTCAATGTCCACATTGTCATCTCTCTGGAACACCCGCCCTTCCCCTTCCGCTTCCCAGAGTGGCCTTTAAATTTCTTTGAGGACAAAGCCCCTTCTCCCTCTACTCCCCGGGCAACATCCTCCCTCCCTCCCTCCTCACTTAATTTTTTATTCCCCTTCATCGCCCTCCATAAACTCTCTTTTATACCACTCTTTCCTCCCTGTCGCGACCATTTTCCATTTTGCAGCTACGGGGCGATGAAGTTGACGTGTGCAATGTTGCAATCAGCGATATGGGACGCGAGCATTAATTTGCACCGCTAAATAAATTAGCGACGCGACGTACGAAAAGGCATTGTTACTGTATCGGCATCCTGGAGAGATTAATTGCGCCCAAGGTGGTTTTCAATTGGTAAACAATTATTGTAATTCCAGCAAGGCCTCATGTATAATTAATGAATGGATTAAAGGGCTGATGCAAGCCGTCCACCCGTTTAGTTGAGGTGAAGTAATAGAACGCGAGCCTTAATGCGGGCTTGTGGGTTGCAAACTGTTTTCATCAAATCGCAGATGCGTTCTCAATGTCAAAGAGTCTCAAGCATGAGAAAAGCGAGCGGGGAGGACGCCCACTAATGAAAGCACAATTCAAAGCAGGCAGCAGAGTAAAGAGTTAGGGCAGGGATTTCTCAGGATGGCCTTGAGTGCACCTGCCTTACTTGTTAAAAAAGTGCTAATTTTATCAGAAATGTTGTTGAATTTCTCCTTTAACTTCAATCTATGCAAGTTTAGTGAATCTGTTTCCCATACCTTGGTCTATGTATGGTCTTTTACATCATCATTTCTCTTTTGTCCAAAGCGACTTACAATTATTCATTCACCAATGGATGCAGCCATCAGGAGCAGTTATGGGTTTACTCAAGTGTCTTGCCCAAAGACATTTCAGCATGCTAGCAGTAGGAGCCAGGAATCAAACCGGCAACCTTTGGATTACTAGACGACCCACTCTACCTCCCTCTATGATTAGATAGAGTTTGATTGTTATCATGACCCAAGGCCCTTATAGGGAAGATACGGAATTCACACTACAAACTTGTTGGCATGAATATTGTGAGGGCAAAGTGTAGGTCACAATTTCACAAAGACATATACAACATAAAATGAACTCAAGTGTCAGCTGAGGGTTTACAGAACTATCGACATAAGCCACCAGGGGTAAAAGAAAAATGAACCTGTCACATGCTTCTACTGTTTAAATACAATCCAAAGACAACAGCTCATAAACTGCATTCGTAGACAAATCAGAAACAAATCTGAAATTCTGTCAGTAAAATACGCATATATTACGCATAAGTGCCAATGGCTGCAGCAGAGGAACAACATTAAGGCATCTCTTCTTTCTCTTTAGTCACATCCAGATGGGAAAGTCACAAAGCTCACGAATCCACGGCTTGTGTCATCAAGAAATCATGGTAGAACATTTTGAAGGATATTTTTGGCATTGTTAGAAACTATGGTGGCATGAACTTGAATTATAAATACTTTGTAATTTCGCCAGACAGCACTCGGCAGTTTCACAATACCTACAATTTGATTGGTTGGTTAAGCAACGGACTACTTAATGGTTTAATGGATGTGAGGATTCTCTGCACAACGTCCTACACACAGGCGGCTAATGGAAATCCAGTTGCTAGTTTTGTGGTTGGAAAATGCGTTTCCCTCCACTAGACATTTCTGTCCTGACAGGCACTCGGTGTTGTATCAGCCCGTGATTGCTCGTGCTAATTTCTGTTGAAAGTGGCCCTAGCTTGCTCTGCAAAGCCAAAAATGAAAACGGGAAGACAGGCAAATTAGCCCCATCGTCACTTTAAATCAATCTTAACGATAAGTCTGAAATTAATGCTTTGGCACTGTACAAGAGTTGAATGTCTTGCTTGGAAGAGAGCAGAAGACAATGGAGTCATACAGAGAAGAGAAAGAGGCAATTTCATTTTTATTTTTTCTGTGCTGTGGGCAGAAATTGTATACTGTCATTTTGGCAGTAGATGACAAGAAAAATGGTTAAGAGGAGCAGTGTATAGTGCAAGAGGGAGCACATTTTGTGTGTATCTTCATTAAAAGGAAGATGACATTTAGCTGAAACAAACAAATGCCGCTTTTCCACCGCATGGTACTTTAGCACCGCTACATACTTTGTTTTCCGTAGCTGGTTGTCATTGCGATGCAATGATGACACAGTGACGCAATGACACAGTGATGATTCTAGTGACGATTCTCTCTGACCAATCAGTAGTCTGCAGTGTTTTCACGTGACCTTTTGGTATCGCCTCAGTTTGCTTGGAACCTCGACGGAGGTGATACCAAAAAAGTACCATGTACCAGGTACTATCCACAACTTTTGCCCGATGGAAAACCAAAAATGGCAAGTAGAGTCGACTCAGGTTGAGCCGTTATCATGCGGTGGAAAAGCGACTGGCCAGTCCTCAGAACGTGGCGACCTGGAAACACACAAGCTTGGTCAGTGACGGAAAACAAACAATCTTCCCTCTGTTTTTATAATTGTATTTTCACAGTGTGGCTGATTTCACAGAACCTGCCTAAGCGGTATCCAGTCGGTGTTATGACTTTGGTTGGCCATTTTCTTTGGAAGGCAAATACCAGAGTGGTGGTACATCGGTGTTGCTGACATTTGCCCTGTTGTCTCATGCACGTATGCACGGCCCCAAATTCACTCCCTGCTTTCCCTGTCAATTTTTGTCCAAATGGAAAATTGGAGCATGCGGTCGGTGATTAAACATCACACATTAGCAACAGCATGCCAACCAGTTCTAAACGAAGCACCAATGCTGCTTAGTAACATCAGCAATGGATTGGGAAAGTGATCGAAGGGACCACTCACTCGAAGGTGGTGGATTTTCTTATCGCATTAGCGAAACAGAAGTGTCAAGAAATGGCTTTAGTTCACGGTGAGTGGGCGTGTCAGGTTGGGAAATTACACGTCACTCGTTGCAAAGTACCGATTTAAGAGTTTAAGGGCTAGAGATTTTGTATCTGGGTATTAATACTGTTTCTTAAAGCACTCTTAGGTCTAGCTGTTAGGTCGAGCCACTTATGAGTCAGTGCGCAGGGACAGGCTCGCTACTTTTCAACCTTTCGACCTCAGGCCTTTGCTGCAGCATCTCACTGTGCTTGAATGCAGTCCAATGGGGAAAACAGTTATAAATGATGTGAACCAACATTTTAATAAATCCTAGCTCATCTGGGGAGCTAAGGCTATAGCAGAATCAGTAGCAACTTCAATTCACTAATGAAATCTCATTTTCACTGACCTGAATGTTTTCTTCTTAACAATGCCAACATTATAGTTGTACCCTTATTTTACCTACTAGTACATAATACATACTAATAGTACTAATACATTTTATTGTACCTGTTGGCTTTTTATATTGAGTGCTTTTAATGTTGACTCACAAACTCAAAGCACAAACTCAGAGGTTTAAAGGTAATACACATTAGATACATTATCTTATTTGCTCCAAGATTATTTTGATCATCCCATTATGTTTTTTTTTTATCACGTTTTTGACCTTTGAGCTCTTCCTTTGAACAAATGTAAAGTATTGTCGCATGAGTAGCACCACAAATCATGACAGGGCTCATTCAGGTTTGAAATGAAACTTGATCTCCTGATTTTTTTTCATTAAATAATTATAGATACATCCAATTAATAAAAAAAAATTAAAAAAAACTGGTGAATTTAGTCCATGATTATGTGTCAATTTTACTGCTCATATGGCTCAATTGTAACATAGATCTTGGCGTCGTCAAACAGGGTATTCTTTAAATTTGAAGCAGAATATGTGTTGAATTTTGATTAAAGCTGCAGAAAAGCAATCCTGAATGAAACACTGAAAATTCAAACCTTCATTCAGATGCTGTGGCAATAATTTCGACATGCCCACTGTCCACACCACATCCAGTCCAGAGGGATGTGGACGGCAGGACGGCCTCACCACACTATCAGCTCTTATCAGATCAGATTCTGTCACTTGGCCTTCGGTGTGAATCCAGCCTGTCTGTCTGTCTTTCTCTCTTTCTTGCTTCCCTTTTTTTCTATTTCTCTCTCCGTCTGTCACTTCAGCCACTTCTTCCCCTTGATTCCCCTCTCATTTCATCTTAAGGTCTGATGGCTATAGGCTGCCGCCTGACACTTTGGCATGGGCACATTCCAAACTCCAAATCATAATATTATAATATTTTTAGGAGTATTGATCACAATTACAGCTTTGAAAACCAAAAACTGTTGGAATAATACTCTATATACTATAAAACTAATGCATTTACTCATTCCTTTACAGTATATGGGCCTTTAGGCGGCATAGAGGAGAAAAACTAAAGGCCCTGTCCCATGACCCGCACTTATAGTTTTAGTGAATTTCGCCCCAAGGCCTACTTGCACTGGATACTTCCATTGACTGACAACCATGGCCATGTACGCATTTAGTCTGCAAGAGCATGTCAGATTCTCAGGTCACGTTGGGATGCTATAGGCACGTACATGGTCTCAAGCCTGACTGACTTGGATGTTGCCCCGTTTTCCACTACTGAAAATGTTTTCTGCCCCAACGTTTTAATAAGTTGAATGTTTGCTCACAACTCAACACAAATGATAATGTGCTCAATTGCAAGAGCTTCTTTCCCGATATCTTGGACCAATTTCCTTCACCATGTTTGGCAAGACAAACCTCATGAACGTGTGATGACTTGTGGGATACACATCCAAAGCTGTATTAAGGGTAAGGGTGCATAAAATGTGGATTAAATGTACTGCGTGTTGGCACACTTACACGGTGGCATGGCAGCACAAGCTTAAGGCCGCAAGTTAAGTGTCATGGTAAGTTCGGGTAACTGGGACATTGGGCCGTTGTCATTTGTTGGAGAAAAAAGTAACCATTTGCTGCATCTGTTTTCTGCCTCCTTCTACTGAAGCCACTAAGCTGCAGTCAGCCAGGGTCAGGGTTAACGCAAGTCTAATTTCATGTGTTATAAACTTGTATTGAGGAGTTCTAGACCTATTCCAATAGCTG
This sequence comes from Cyttopsis rosea, assembly GCA_900302355.1. Taxonomy (NCBI): domain Eukaryota; kingdom Metazoa; phylum Chordata; class Actinopteri; order Zeiformes; family Parazenidae; genus Cyttopsis; species Cyttopsis rosea. The sequence goes on along the minus strand of OMKR01045953.1, from coordinate 8,807 downwards.
CTGCTGCTGAACGATCAAGTCGACAGACAAAAGTAGCTTGTTTTGTTCCGTTCTGTGGGTTGTTTACGATTACAATTAACCCCAACTGCACATTGCACACTCACATTGCAGAATACTGGTCCTCGGAGCAGGCTGATGCACATACACTGGTGACAATATGTTCTTCAGCACCAAAGCCAAGGTCCTATAATTCAGCTGTTAACATGACATCAATGCTATCTACTGTATATTTTGTTGCTTTCAGTTGTCCACAAAAAAGTCCAAAAGTGTTTCAATTTCAAGGTGTAGATTTGGACTCAGTACGTACCACCACTACCCATTGCGTTGAAGGGGTTATGGAAGCTCTGGTGACGGAGGCGGCTGCAGTCATCAATAGATTTCAATATGAGGAATGTTGCCGGCATGTCACTCCAGTAGGGTGGTATCCATGCCAACACAGCACAACAGTAGATGCATGCTGGACGAGTGATTGGTGCTGTTGCCAGACAGCGAGAATGTCCCATTAGCTACACACTCCTGCTACTGTCTTTGACCAAGGCACTGGCTCTAGGTCTGGAGTTGGTCTCAGGTGCTTTGCTGTGGCTACCCATCGCTCCTGAACAGTCAGGATTGGTTAAATGCAGATGACATGTTGCTACATATGTAAATAATTACTTGTTAATGGCCTTCGACGACCATTAATATTGAGGATCACGTTGGCTTTCTTTTTGTGGTTGACCACATGTAGGAGGTCTCACAGACCTCCTATATGTACATCATTTGAGGAGAGCTAACTGTTGTGGTACAGGCAAACTCACAGTTTGCCTGTACCACAACAGTTAGCTCTCCTCAAATGACCTTCCCAGCCCCTTGGAGTTGGAAAGACTTCTTTGGAGCGTGTCAGGGTCTTCAGTATTCATTCTGTACACTTTCCTCCACCACGGCTCCTCCACGCCTCGCTTCTAGACAACCGGGTGCTCCCAACGACCTTTTAGGATACTTATCAGTCATTAGCGTGTGCTCGGCCTGCATCGCAAATCTATGTGCAGGGGATGTACAACTGCCC
>OMKR01045944.1:8229-19044 GCA_900302355.1 Cyttopsis rosea | reverse complement strand
GGGGGGAGGGTCGAGGGGGGATAGGATAGAGCAGGAAGAAAGGATGGCGGGGCTGTAATACTGCTGTGGGTGACCGGCTGAGGGGGAAGCCGGTTGGCAGCCCCTGGCCCCATGATAGGGTGGGCTGCAGTAGCCTGTTGGGGTTGGCTGAAGGACGGGGAGGAGAAAGGATGTTGGGATGTAGGGATGCATGTGCGTGGGGAATGGTGGGTGCAGCCGGCGGGTACAGGGATGATTAGAGGGCGATGAAGAGGTTAGAAAAATCGGACATGGAGGGAGCTGACCGGGAATGACCGGGTGGAAGAAACCGGGGAATGTTGCCTGGGTCTAAGTGGGTTTCTTGCCTGGGTCCTGCCGCGACTGGAAGGGTAGTCTGGTGATACCGGAATTTCATTCGGGGATGCTGAGGAGGTTGGCAGTGGTCTCGACCGGGAATAGTTACAATGGAGCGGAGCCGTGAGGCTGCTCCCCGGATCGCCCGGAGGGTGATTGGGTGAAAAATGGAATAAATCTTCGTCTGAAGAGACGTTGAGGAGTGCGTCTGTCACTGGAGGCTCAGGAAGGCATATAACCAGATTTTTGGTGATCACACTACAAAGACAGCCATCATGTAATTTTTATTGATAATCTAATACAAGCATTATTGATCTCTCTCCCCTTGCAGATAATCTTTAGGAAGATTGCTGATGTGAAGAAGGAGGAGGAGCGTCAGAAGAATGAGGTTGCTCTCTCCATCCCTGAAGATCACCCGGTCCGCAAACTCTTCCAGAAGTTCAAACAACAAAGGGACATTCAAACAACCGGAGAAATCCACACTTTCCCTCAGAATAACTGCATGCAGATGGAGCCACATCAAGTAGAATCCAACCCTTACACGTCGTGCCAGTCCCAGTCGTCCAAGCAGAACAGCTCCACTTCCCAAAACAACACATCAGGCGTGGGTGATGGAAGTACAGAAGCCACTGTGTCCTTGAACACTCCTTCTCAGGGTCTGTTTGTTCAAACTGGGAAGTCGGGGCAAACTTGCACACAAGAAATTGTGGAGCTGAGAACGAGGTTTGGTGTGGAGGACCCAAAAAGCAAGGTGGTCCACACTCCGATGCGGCCCGGCACCGGAGGCGGTCGAGGCTGGGGAAAGTTTAGGAGTGCCACGACTGTTGCAACTGTACCGCCTACTTCTGAACAAGTAAAGCCGCCACAGAGGCAAGATGAGGAGTGGGCTGAAGGATCCAAGTCCACAGAACAATCAGGTACCGACAGCAAGATCCCAGATCCACAAGGTGGGGAGACGGCAAGCACGGGGGGCAGTAACAGTAACACTACAGGGGAAGGAGGTGAAGAAATGAGCGCTCTTCACAAAACTGAGTCCTACGACAGTGGCATCACCAAGAGCGATCTGCGCATTGACAAGGTCGGGGATACACGAAGCCCCTTTGAGCGGAGCCCACTAGAGAGGAGCCCGATGGAGAGAAGCCCTTTTGAACACGAGGCCTCCATCAAGCACACTTTTGCACAGCCAATGACTGAGCAGACTCTCCTGCAAGCCACTCTCCATCAAGCTAAGATAGAACTAAAGGGGGACATTAAAATAATGAGTGGACGACTGTTGGTCCTTGAGTCCCAAGTGGGTGAGATCCTCAGGTTGCTCTCGATGAAAAGAAGGCTATCGCTGCCACAAACTTCAACCCCCAAGACAAAAATCAAAAGCCAGGACTTTTTCCCAGTGGTGAGGCCTGGCTCACCCGAGAGAGACGAAGGGCCACTTTGAATTACAGAAGACAACAGTTGAATAGATAATATACTGTCTCTAGAAAGATTTGCTTTGGACAATGCAGATACTGATTTGCATGTCCAGCTGGATTCTGGCCTGCCAAAGAAATTGCTCGCATTATATGCAGATGACAGCATGCATGGTTATACGTTAGGCCTGTTACCTCAAACAACAACCCAGGGATTTTTTAACAAACATTTGTCAACGTAAGAGGCTGTATCATAGTCTTATATCTGTTTTATGCTGATCTTACACCAGGCGACTGTTTGACCACTAAAATCAGCCTCTATATCACATTCAATAACTCTTTGGTACGAGTCACTCCGTTTTTAGTTGTAGAGATGCACACACTATATGATTTTGCAAAGACTGGGAATCTTGAAGCACGCCACATTAAAGGACTCAATCTTTTGTCATTGCCCTCCTGTTCCAAAAACATGTAGGCTGTCAATCATGGTGACAAGGGGAGGTGCAAGCCACAGAGCGCTCACCCAATTGGCTCTTGGCAGTTTAGGATTATAAATCACACCATTGAGCATCACACACACTACACAAGGCTGGAATAAAGACTCCCGATATCGGAACGGTGGGATGGAAAGATAAGATCACACACAGATGACAGTCGGATTGCCGTGCCGAAATTTCTTTAAAAGTCATCTGGTGTAAAGTAAGCGTTTTTGGGAGCGATTGATGGTCCTTGTAGAGTTGACATCACTGGATGGGCGTACATTATTTTGAAGGTGTTTTGCCCTCGCATTCAAGTTTACGTTAGATAAGAATCTGCACTTAGAGGTCTTGTCGGTTGTCCACCACGGTGCTTCTCATCCCAAATAAAACGATAACAGCAACTAAGAGATTAATGGTCAATAAATCCTTTGTGTGCCTTACATTTTAAAAGAGGGCCTCTTCTGAAAGGGGTTTTGTTTTGGTGAGGTATAGGCGATTCTATCAACTGGCGAGCTGCTCATCGTGCCGACACTCCATCATTGGATTAACTTTAAAGCTGTTAATGCTTTGTTGAAATTGAAAAACAACACGTCGCCTAACAAGATCAGCAATGGCTGGACTGGGATTGGCTAAAATGATATATTTTCCCTTTCAATGTCACTATAGCCTACACATTTGTTTCGAAACTTTTGATTTGTTTGAACTTCCTGCATGCAAAATAGAGTTGGGAATAAGAGAAATTATATATTTAGTTGACAAGCCATGTTATTAAATTTTATACATAATATCAGTATTTGTAAAAAGTTTCTTTGCTACCTTAAAGCTACAATCTCGGAAGATTTTCATTGAAATAAATGTCTGTTCAGTCACTATCTATCGCCGAATGAGGTAACACAAGGGTGATTGAGCCTCTGTTCCACTGATGAAAGCTCTTGCATTCTCAGTATTCTGAGTATTAAGAACCGGGCGTCTGTGGCGACATTCCCGGGAAAAATCACAAGCGGTGCAGTTAGTGACGCGTCCATCAGCCAGCAGTGGTTGGTCCACCACAGAGGGGAGGCAGAGCTAACGTGAAGCGCCGTACTTTTTTTACTGGTCTCTTACTCACAGTTCAAGTAAACGTATACTACGGCCGAACAAACACAGAAAAGATCGATGACTACTGAGGATAAAACTTCAAAAACAAGTGCAAATCCAAAGAAAAAGAAACAAATTCGACATTCAGATCAAGGCAAACAGTCAAAAAAGCAAAGCGAAACCAAACCACCCAGGCGACACTGTTTGGAACTCTGGGACCAAAAACACACCTGCAATTCCATTACCGCCATAGGTGTCGCCAAAAACAAGAATTGTGAAATCTTCGAGATTGTAGCTTTAAAACTGAGATAAAACTATTTCATTTTAATGTTATTCCTTAATTTGTTTGGCTTTTGCTCATTTGAAATTCTAATTTATTTATATTAGATTTGCATGTAATTTTTAAATACTACTTTTATTTATTTGTAAGACTAAATATCTTCATCATACTAAGAATTAATATAACATATATCAGGTTTTGGTTTGCTGCAGTGTTTCTAAACAACACTACGAGAGTTTAGCTACAGTACTGTATTCAACTGGTTAGGACAACTACTTAAAGTTTATTTTGTCTGGCTGAAAAGACACTGCTTATATTAGTTAAGGTATTTTATGTTCATCATTTTCCCTGTGCCTGTAATTTACTACTGGTATTAGTAAAAACAATAAGGATGTTAATGTGTCATTGTAAGATAACCCCTTACAATCATTTTATTTAAAATGTTTAGTGGCGTTGCATGCGTCCAGACAGCTTGTCACCAATGAAATCATAATGAATGATGCCTGTTCCCAAGCAACTGGTTTGTCTCTTCTATCGTATACATAAGCAACCAGAAAATATAGCAGTTTTTATGAAAATGAAAATGAAATCTGTCAGTCCTCTCATCAAGGCGGGTCTTCAGTTAGGACGTCACTTCCTCGTTCAGTGATTTGGTTCATTAACATTTATGCATAAATGCAAAATAATGCAAGTTCTACCTACCAGAACTTGTAAAAATCCCCTTGTCACCATGATTGCCAGCCTATGGGAATAGGAGGGCAATGACAAAAGATTGTTGAAAAAGTTGCATTTTTCCAAGTTCCGGTAGGTAGAACTTGTAGATGTTATTGAACCAAGTCACTGAAGGAGGAAGTGACGTCCTAACTGAAGACCCGCCTTGATGAGAGGACCGACGGATTGCATGTTCAACTTAATTTTGTTCGTAGAACAGCGTGACATGTAAATGTAAATGCATTACACTGGGGGCGCTGTTCGCTTATTGCATTTGAATATTGTCCAGGGTACAGCAGATTAAAGGTGCAGTGTGTAGAATTTAGCGGTGAGGTTGCAGATTGCAACCAACTGAATAAATCTCCCGCCATCCTCTCCTTCCAAGCGTGTAGGAGAAGCTATGCTGGATGCGAAACTCATGAAAAACGCGAAAGTCCGTCTCTAGAGCCAGTGTTTGTCCGTTCTGGGCTACTGTAGAAACATGGCGGTGCAACATGGCACGCTCCGTGGAAGGGGCTCCGGCCCCCATGGAGATATAAACGGCTCATTCTAAGGTAACGAAAACATAACAATTCTTATTTTCATGGGATTATACACTAATTAAAACATACTTATGAATATTATATTCCATTTCTGCCAAGTCTGTTCCGCTAGATGCCACTAAATTCTACACACTGCACCTTTAAGTCTGAAAATGAAATGTCAAATGCCGTTTTCAAATTGTTCATTTTAATTGCTTGCATAAATGGAAAATCAGGTTACATTATTTATATTGCATTTTAATTTTCTAATTTGAATTAACATTTGAATATTGTCCACTGTACTGCGGGGTGAGACTTTGAAAATTAAATGTCAAACAGCTTTTCCATTTTCATTTTAATATGGACATAGAACGCCCATACAGTATGTGAAAATGAAAATTCATTCATTCATTCATTCATTCATTCATTCATTCATTAAACCTTTATTTAATCTCGAAAATCAATGAGGGCAGCCCTCATGTTCAATGATTAGGAGAATACATCCGTATAAACATCATAATATATACATAAGGGAAGACAACCAACAAGAAACAAACGACAAACGTATAACCAGGTCGTCATTTATGGCCCTCTTCGCTTTCCGTATTAATACAATACATATCCCTAATTAGCATTTTACAACTGTATTTCATGTATATAATGTATATATAATACAAAATATAACTACAGTTACTTCATGTATAATAGTTGTTTATATCGTTGGAAAATTATTGTGTTTATAGTTGTTTATTTAAATGCTTATCATACGTGGGTCTATAGTAGCTACGGAAGCCGTGCAGGAACCTTTCTCGACATTACGCATCGCGTCCGCAGACAAAGTAAGCGCGTGCTTGCGATAGAGAATTGACTTCGTTGTGAAGAGCTTCACCTCTGCACGTCACCGGCGCAGTAACGAGACTTTGATAGTCACGCACGAGCCAGCCGAGCGGGGCGGTGAGTCCGGGACGAACCTCAGCGCGTCAGCCAACCCGCCAGCGATCCGCTGCTGTTGCGGGGCAGAATATTAATATTCCGTTAGATTAAGCACGTTAACGCATCGTAAAATGCATTTATTTGTGTGTGTGCGTGTGTGCGTGTGTGTGTGTGTGTGTTTGTAAAAATGTTGCACAACAAAAAACCTTTCCCAGTTCACATGCACGCGCACCGGAGCTCGCTGCACAAAGCAAAACAAAACAACACGAAAAACCTTTATTTGTATCTAGCACATGACATACACAGGGTTACATTAACAGAAGGCGATCAAATAGTAGTAATAGTAATAATAATAATAATTATTATTATTATTATTGTTATTTATGAATTAATAATAGTAATAATAATAACAATTAATAAAAGTATTAATAATAGTAATAATAGTAATAATAATAAATAACAGTAATAACTTTTGCTTGTATAGCACCTTTCGTACACAACATTAAACTCAAGGTGCTTTACATGAATAAAAACGCCTAGATACATTTTCTGCATTTTATTATGGGCAATATAGGATGACATTACTTACTAATAAATGTATTGTTATTATTTTTATTATTTTATTATTTATTATTATTATTATTATTATTATTATTATTACTAATTTGCTTTTGTATTACTAATTTTGCTAACTTCCCCTGTTGTCTTTTCCTCAAAAATATAATAACAATCATCTATTTTATTTAAATAGCAGCTTTCATACTTTTACTATTTGGCTTGTAAACGCAAAGTGCTTCACATTACAAAAAAAAAAAAAAAAAAAGGGATAAAAGGCAACTAAGTGGAGATAAAGTGCTGTCAAATTGAACAGATTGTCGTGCACAGAATTTAAAAGCACGAAACAAGGCAAGATCGCACCAATAAAAGAATCAATAAAATATAAAAATAGAAGAAAATAAGTGTTCAATGTGCTTTATAAAACGACTTTAAAACCGATTCTAAACGACACAGGGAGACAGAGCGGCGGCGACTTGCCCTCTCTTCCAGGTCTGATCGGTGAAGTGTACCGTCGGGATCCCCCGCAGATGGAGATGCAGCTGCCCCCCCACGACGGAGACGTCCTCTCCGTGGTGGACATGCACACGGGCGGGGAGCCGCTCCGCGTGGTCCTCGGCGGGCACCCGGCGGTGCTCGGCGACACCGTGCTGGCCAAGCGGCGCTACGTCAGGGAGCACCTGGACCGCCTGAGGACGGCGCTGATGTTCGAGCCCCGCGGCCACTACGACATGTACGGGGCGCTGGTGGTGCAGAGCGAGCTCCCCGAGGCCGACCTGGGCGTGCTGTTCATGCACAACGAGGGCTACAGCACCATGTGCGGCCACGCCGTCATCGCTCTGGGGCGCTTCGCCGTGGACTACCGGCTGGTGACGGAGCCGCGGGCCCCGGAGACCCAGGTCAACATCCACTGCCCCTGCGGCCTCGTCAGGGCCTTCGTGGAGTACCGCGACGGAAGGACCGGGGCCGTCAGGTTCCACAGCGTGCCGGCGTTCGCATTCGCCACCGGTACGGTGCATTGAGTTGTTTTTAATTCACAATTCAACAACTCGCTCCGCCGCTTTATCAAATTCACCACGGCTGCCTTTCACTGCTTGCACATGCCCGATCTTTGCATTCTTGCCGGGAAAGGCGGACCCCGCCACCAGCAATGCAGACGGCACATAGTGGAGCGCATACACAACATCAAATACATTGAATGCCCGTTTCTTATAAAGTGCCTCAATAAAGGCACTAACTAAGGCGATAAATTATCTTACGGATTACTACTTTAAGTGCATGCATTTCACAATTACGGACCAAGGATTTAAATCTTATCGTGCAGCAATAACCAGCGTTTATTTTTCTCAGATGTTACCGTGACAGTGGAGGGTTTCGGTGAGGTGGTGGTGGATATCAGCTACGGAGGAGCGTTCTACGCCTTCGTCGGCGCCCAGAGGTTCGGCCTGGATGTGTCCACGTCCAGGACCCGGGATCTGGTGGACGCCGCCACTGCAGTGACCAAGGCCGTCAAAGCTCAGGTGAGAAACGCTGTTCAGCACAACTTACAAACCTGCATGTTGGTGAATTTATATATACACTTTATATATACACATATTTTGGTGTGTTTATGAGCTGAAATTCAGTTATACCTCCATCATGCAGAACCACTTCAGCAGTAAGGTTCTTGCTTTAAAATACCTGAGACATTATTAGTACGTTATTGTCACATTTCTGCTTTCATTTCACTTTAAACCTGGAACATCTGAGCTTTAAGAGCATTTCTGCAACAGTTTCCATTTTCACAAATGGAGGCAGAATTTATGCTCGCAGCCGAGAAGGCTTCACATGGTTGACTGCGTCATCAATAATGCCGACTCCTCCCAATTGTGTAACGTTTCAATTTGTCGTACTGTTCTTACTATGCACTAGGTGAAGCTCCACCACCCAACCAGTGAGGATCTGGCCTTCCTCTACGGCACCATCCTCACCGACGGAAAAGATGAATACTCCTCTGATCCCACCGCCAACGTGTGTGTGTTCGCAGCAGCTCAGGTATTTAGAGATTTAGAGAGAGTAAACTAAACTTGGATGAATAAAGTGTTACTATATATTAAAGGCAGTTGACCAAAAAATATTACTTCTAAGACTAGTATTAGTAGACAGTGTTTCTGTGATCCTTTCTAATTTGTTATCTTTGGGCAAATGAATAATTCACTTTTCCATCTTCATTTGAGGCCCTCGAATGAAGAGTAAGAGAATCTTCCTTAACAACATTGTAATTGTCTCCATTATGCAGGTGGACCGCAGCCCCACAGGCTCTGGTGTGACGGCACGCGTGGCTCTCCAACACCACAAAGGTCTCATCGGCCTGAACCAAACCAGGAGCTTCCGGAGCGGAGCCACGGGGTCCCTGTTCACAGGGAAAGCCATTCAGGTGCCGTTATACACTCTGTCACTTTCTGAAAATACACGAGCCGCCTGGGTTCGCAAGATGAGCCAGATAAGCTGAACGAGGTCGGGAAAAAGGCAACGAGAACAAATGTGCTGATAAGAGGGCAGCGGTTGAAAGGCCTCCGGGTTGACGGTCGTGGTTCAAACGTGTCATTAACCAAAGGTCAGAAAATAAGTTTCCAACCGAGGGAGGCAGACGGTAACTACTATAAGACTGCAAACCGCTGCAAATATTAGATATAAATATAATGACCTAAGACACTTAAATCTGTATTTCTGAGCAAAAGTAATGATTTGCTTTTTAAAGATTAAAGTCAATCATACTGAGACTGAATGGGCGACGGCTTTAATGACTTTGAAATCTCTCCCATAGTGTAATTAACCCGTCTCATCATGTAACTTGTTTTATGTTTTATTTTCCTGTTCAGGAGACCACGTGTGGGGATTTCAAAGCCGTGGTGGTGGAGGTTGCCGGCAGGGCGTTCTACACCGGGGCGTCGCGCTTCGTGCAGGAGAAAGACGACGAGCTCACACACGGGTTTCTTCTTAAATGAGCAGTTACTCGTTTGTTATTATAGTGCATACCTAAATGAAATCAAGTGTTTTGATATAATGGTTTATATATCCACATACTATATATACTTGATGCTTGATGCGGTGATCAATGCTGCAGTGCATCAACACTGCAAACAACTTTGGTTTACCATTACTGCAGCTATTTTTGTTTATAGCTCGCTAGGTAGGCATCAACCTGAAACTTAACCCAGCTTTCATTTATAACAGTCAATGGTCATAATGGCTGTATTATAAAAGACTCAGGGAATAATGAACCTAGTTCAAAACATTTTTTTTTCTTTAATGAAAGTCCTGCTACAACGTGCAAGAGACATCAAACCCAATTGCCAACAAAAATACAGCAATGTCGAGGCTGCTTTAATCATCCTCTTTTATGACATTGACAAGTGATCGGAAATAATTCTCAGTAAATTATTTTCATAGAACCGGTCAGCAAACTTTCATGGTGCTTTATGAATTGGTTTTGGTAACATGGACCTGTTTGGTAATTGCATTTTAAAGGAATTTGGCATAATTCAGAATATACCCCATTGGGGACCCCGCCACAGTGTGAAATTAAGTATGTGCAACAAATGTGTGAAACTATGTTTTTTGTGCATATGAAAATCTGAAGTTAAAACAGATTCGGGATATCTTGATTTACTGTATTTTAGTTCTATGAGGTCAGTGATACAACCACTGGATGGCGCTAAAAGCCAGGTTTACAAAACTTCCCTCAGCAGGGAAGGATGCCACACAAGATCTAAGAAACAGAGCAAAAAAAACAACGCTGAATGAAGCAAAAGGTACAACAGAAAGAGATAAAATGATAAATAAAATGTAACTTGGTCAGTTTCAGCTTAGTGCACCTAACAACAGTAATAATAAAAAAGCCCAAACTGTTATCTCCCATTTATTATCCTCAGAGCTTTGTACAATGGAAGGCTGTATTTAAATTATAAAAACCCAATGGAGGTGTCTCACATGGGGTAGATTGACACAGTGGAAAAATTTAAAATTAACAATCAACAAAACAGTCTCAAACTGATGGTTTCTCTTTGTTCCTCCAACAAAGGGAAACCATAAGGTGTGTATACCTATGTCTTAGGGTCATGGCTTTTTTTTGTTTTCCATAGTGTGAATCCAGAAAATATATTGATAACATAACGATAAGAACTTAAAAGGAGGGCACTCCCGTGAAAGGGGAAGCGCTGGTGTATTGCATCAACTGGCTATAGTTTAAACGACATTTCGCATAGTACTTATGAACGTATGTCTGCATGTGTGACAGGCACGCGACCTTATATAATGATATACGTATAATCTATGACGTAAGTGTCCACACTTGTTGAGGGATTGCAGATTAGGCCCAGGCCTCGAGAGTACCCATTATACAATTAATATCAACAGAGTTAAGGCCAGCTCTTAACAGAAAGTCTGTAAAACATAGTGATCAGATACATAAATGCTCATTTCAAGCAACGTCGAATAGAAAAGGGCGGGGCGGGGGGGGGGGGGGGGGGGTTCCTGTC
>OMKR01045919.1:7500-14965 GCA_900302355.1 Cyttopsis rosea | reverse complement strand
CCAAAACTTAGAAATAGTGTGTCGAAGGGACCATTCCCGCTTCACTGGTTTGGGTTCTTTGGTTCTGGTTCTTTGTTCTAGTTCTTTGGTTCTGGTTCTTTGGTTCTCTGGTTCTAGTTCTTTGGTTCTGGATCTTTGGCTTTAGTTCTGGTTCTGGTTCTTTGATTCTGGTTCTGGTTCTTTGATTCTAGTTCTGGTTCTGGTTCTGGTTCTTTGCTTCTGGTTCTGGTTCTGAGGCTGGCTCTTTGGTACTGGTTCTTAGGGTCTGGTTCTTTGCTTGCTTGGGAACCAAAATTTGTAAACAAATGACACGCAGTCGCACAGGTTGTTCATCGATTGGACAAAAAATATCAGAGGGAAAATTCATCTGATCGGCAGTGACGTCACCGTTTGCGCTTCTCTGCGCGCACTCACTGTCACCTTCCATTGTAACAGCGTGAATCACAAACACTAAAAAGCAGTAACACAAGCAGCACACCACATGTCCGCAAAACTGGAAATTAAAACGCTACAGACTGCGGTGAGAGTGTAGAGGCGCTTTTCATTCATAAAAAACTCTGCAGTCTCCAGTAGCGCATGAAATCTGCGTCAGTTTTCAACTTACGTAGTGGCATATCCCTCCGTTTTAACATGAAGCCTTGTAACTGGGCTGGTGAGGAGGGATCGTTTAGACGCGTAATCCAGAAAAAGAAAAGAAAAACATGAACGAGGGAAAATCACCTTCTGTCACAAAATCACATTGTCGCAGACAACAATAGAGCAACAGCAGCGTTCGATTGCGTTGCGATTGTAATCCTAGCTTTCATTGTTATGATTTGGTGTTCAACCAAATTAGAACAGTGTCAACATCCTTTTTCAACCCACAATACATTGTGTTTTGGTTTGCTTCCTATATTAGGTCCTATATTAAAGGTGCAGTGTGTAGAATTTGTAGCATTTTGCGGAATGGAATTGGCAGAAAGGGAAGGGAATATAATTTTCATAAGTATGTTTTAATTTGTGTATAATCCCATGAAAATTAGAATCGTTGTGTTTTCGTTATTTTAGAATTAGCCGTTTATATCTACATGGGGGCTTGAGCCCCTGCCACGGACGCCGACATGTTGCCATGTTTCTACCGTTGCCCAGAACGGACCCATTTTGCACCACGACTGACACGGAGGGGAATTCAGTTGGTTGCAATCTGCAACCTCACTGCTCGTGGCCACTATATTCTACACACTGCATCTTTAAGTTTGATTGCGTTCTCACATGTAACAAACCAGACCTTGGTTCACCTGGAACCGGACCGACTCCTGTCTTTTCAGGCAGATCATGGTTCGATTGTTTGGTCCGCACCAGAGTTCGAATGCGTGTTCTCACCTCTCCAAATGAACCGGACTAACGGAGTAAACGCACCATGGTTCCGTTAAAGTGGACCAAACAGGGTAGGTGTGAAAGCACCCTTAGGGTTGGTTCTTTGCTTCTGGTTCTGGTTCTTTCTTTCTCATTCCGATTCTGAGGCTGGCTCTTTGCTTCTGGTTCTTTGGTTCTTGGTGTAGTCCTGTCAATCCCTACAACTGTGCTAAGATCTCAGTCTCAGTTCAGCCTGTGTGCCTGGCTGCAGCTGCCGACTCTTTTGCCGCAGTGACTCCCAACTCCTGAGTCATTTGAAGATTTGTTCGATGCGACCGAATCTTTTGCGAGTCTCGCATTGTATCAGGCAGAAAGGGTCATCGCTATTGGACGGTATTGCATCAAAAAATCCAAAAAGCAAATAACAAAAAATGATCTGATATTAAAGCTATGTTGACACTGAAGCATGTCAGATGTCTCTAGGTTGTCGAGCCCAAACTAAATGATCTATACGAGTCTACTAAAGGTTGTGTGTTTGGATTTGTTCTAGGAAGACTTTGATTGTGATTGTTATTCAAACTCTGTCTAAGTGGTGTAAAAAGTGATAGTATTCCACCGTTCATGACGTCTTACAAAAGGGAGAGGAGGGAACTCTTGCACTGCTGGTATTTATTTATATCCGCGGCTCCTTGGCAGCGAATACAAACTCCATGACAACGGGCGACAGGAAGCAGGCAGCGCTCCATCAGAAGCAAGGAGAGAGAACTCCCCCAAAAGTGGTCCTCTTGTCCACTTCTTTTTCTTTATTTTATGTTTTTGCACTTCCCATTATTTGCACGGATAGAACTGAAATACTGAGTTCACACACTGACCAATGCAACAACTGACACGCACTGACACTGTTCAGGGTTCCATGTCATGCTGCATTTGGCCTCTTGGAGGGTCAGGGCTGGGTCTGTAGTCGGTCTGTACTCACTGTACTCATACTGTAGTGGGTCTGTAGTGAGTATTATTAGAACAGGGAGAGAACTGCTGTCGTAAATACTGCTTTAAATGATAAATACTGCTGCTGGTGTCCAGGATCACACACACACACACACACACACACAGCGTGCGTAGTATTAAGGTTTTTGTATTGTGCAAATGCAAAGAATGCTAGTTAGATATATAGTATGTATGTGTGTGTATGTATGTATGTATGTATGTATGTATATATATATATATAAGAATAATTATTTTAACTATACAATAAATGTAAAGATTTATAATAAATAATAAAAATTACCTTGATGTTAAACTAGAAAAATATACCTATAAATGAATAAAAAATAAACCTGGCAAAACAATAGAAAGACAATATATAAAAACACAATATATTATTCAGTTTATTCAGTAAATTGTTGTCGTATTCCACACATTCTGTCACTGGTGGAAAAAAAACTGTTATGATTTTGCTAGAAAATGCAGTAGCAGATCCTGCTTCATATTTTACTTATTAACCAAGATTATGAATAAAATGACTCCCAATTGACCTCAAGGAGATTTGGGAGAGGGTACAAAAATGGACGGAAACACTAGGGTCTATATACCACACACACACACACACACACACACACACACACACACACACACACACACACAGTGTGACAGCATGCTGGGTCTTGTTTTGGGGACATGTTTACCCTCACTTGTTACGTGTTATCTTTATGAGAACCCTTGTGAGAACTGTTTAAAGCCTAATAAACAGTTCATCGTGTATGATTTGACACTAAGCCCATTTCCAAGTTTGTTTTTTAGATTAAAAATATTTGACTTTAAGGTGCGTCATATTAAAATAACTTTATAGTAACAAAGCCTGTGTAACACTTAGGTGTGTGTGTGTGTGTGTGTGTGTGGTTAGTCTACCCATCATGCCTTGACTCGTCTCAAAGACAAACCTTCCAAGAATCCCTCCAGAGGTGACGTCACCCCAAATTAACTGCTTTGATGTCTTCATGTCTCCATTGGTTTTTACTTCATGAAGTAAAAACTCATCTGTTCTATTGCTCTCTCTCTCTCTCTCTCTCCCCCTCCCTCTCAATCCATCTCTCTCTCTCTCTCTCTTTCCTGTTCCTTTCCCTCTATCTCTATCTCCCTTCTGCAGGACTTCCCGTCTTCCTGTCTCTCCACCTCCACTCCTTTCTCCTTCTGTCGTTCTGTCTAGAGGACAGGGAGTTTGTAAACTTTTAGAGATGAGACAAGACCGTTGTCCAGGCACGTGCATAGGGCGTGGCAGAAGGTGCCCGAGCACCTGCCCCTTTGCCCCTTGACGTCCATGGGGCCCTATTTATCAGGCGCCTTTTCTTTTGTTTTTTAAAGCGTAAATGGGCATTGAGATTTAGTTGGAAACAGCTGTATTATAGATGGACTAACAGAGGGGTAATAGAGATAAGACATATGTACAATGACATTAATACGTATCTTTCAAAGAAGTTCATTCGGCTGAAACGTCAACATACAGATAACGATTATATTTTATTTCTGTTCTATTCTCATCATGCATTCTCTTTATTTTTCAAATTTCTACACAACATTTTGAAAGGCACTGCTTAGGTACAGCCTGTTCAGACATAAGTGGTGACTAATTACTAAAAACAAATATGTATTTAACTGACTACATCCTCCAATGTCTCTGTGTGTGTGTGTGTGTGTGTGTGTGTGTGTGTGTGTGTGTGTGTGTGTGTGTGTCGCTGTGCTACAGTATTTGCAGAACATCTCAGGTCTGTGGAACTTATATTTTCAGACACACACCTGGAGGCGCCACAGCGTGATCCTAACGTTCCCTTAAATACAAGTTGAGGTGTGAGCTTTATTGTATTTAATTACATTTAATTTGCCTCAACCCAGCAGGAATGGAAACCCACCTAATTTACATTCTGTTTACACATTATTTATTTATTTATTCTTTCATAGGGATGAACAATTTATCTAAATATTATCGAAATCGCAATTTGGCCAAGTGCAATATCCAAATCGCAGAAGCTGCAATTTTTTGATAGGTAAGATTTGTGACAAAACACCATTATAAATGAAGTCCTGTAGTGCTGCGGAGATGCCCTGGCCTACAAATCTTGTTCTCCAGATGTAAAAAAAAAAACACATTTCTTTGGTACATTTTTCAGTGAAAATGAAACTTGTGATGCATGATCATTCACACTAATCATGAATCATATCGCAATCGTAATATCTGTCTAAATAATCGCAATATGATTTTTTAACCATGTTGTGCAGCCCTATTCATACTGTACATGATCTAAATTTGGTTTAAAATTCCCCTTTGAATTTGGAATGTGGAATCTTAACGATTTCACAAAATGATCATGGAGAGCTCAAATATTAGCAATTCAGGCAATAATGTGATAATTGTGACAGCTCTAATAATTAGATAAGAGAGAGAACACTTTATTAACATTGTTATCATTATTATAATGATAATAATATGTATTATTTTCAGTAAATGGCATCAGGAAAAAACAACTGAAATTAAACTTTAAATCTATGGAATGAATGAAAGAGGTGCCATATTCTCCATATTACAAGTCAGTGTAGCATCAAAATGATTCTGAAGGTGTTATTTTAAGGTAAAAAAGTGATGTGGCTTTAAGGTGGACCGGAAAATTCCAATAAGAACTGTGAATACGGAGCCAACTTCAGCCTCGTACCTGCGGTGTCTGGAGCAGCGCGGACCACACCACGGGCTCCAGTGGCTCCACTCGCTGGTGCTCCAGCCGTGGGTGGAGTTACTCAGATGGGGGGCGGTTCTAATTCTAATGTGCCACACTAGGGCGTACACGTGGGGTAGGATGTGACGGCAAACTTGAACAGCGTGTTTTAGGCCTTTTTTGTTTTCGACTGAGGCAGAGCAATTAAAAACAAAAAAACTCACTGGGTTGTCTTTTTTCACAGTTTGTGTGTTAGTAGGCCCATCAGAGACACAAATGAATGTTTCATGATATGTCCCCTTCATCCACAGGAAGACAGATTCTTGGATGGGGATATGATTTAGATGGAGACACCAGAAACTCAACTATTATTTAAATATCTTTGGAGACATCAATTCTCAGTGCAGGAAGTCCCTTATTTTGGCAACAAATGGATTAGAATTTAAAGCATGCAAAGCAGAAGACAAGTTATACTGATACCAAGTGTCAAATCCTTACTTATACAACCTTTTATCTCCCCTCTCCTCTAGGGGTGCCCTGCTCTGGGGGCTGAGTGCTAGGCATGCTGGGTAAAGCCGGGCCCACCGCCAACAATCGCAACCTGGTGACCTCTGACCTTTCTGACGTGACAGTGGACACACCGGACGGCCGCCGGGGAATCAAGATGGTGGAACTGGTGGAGAGCCTGGACACCAGGGAACTGGACATGGGCGAGGGCGAGGAGATGGACTATGATGGAAACTTAGGTGTGTGTGTGTGTATGTGTGTGTATGTGTGTGTGTGTGTGTGTGTGTGTGTGTGTGTTCTATATGCTTTTCCAAATATGCATTATAACCAATGAAAATATTGGGCAATATCAGCTTGGCAATAACTGTTGCTCAGTTTCCATGGGGAAACCAAATGGACTACGATGGAAACTACCTAGGTATGTGTGTGTACTCTATGCATTCACAAAAATACATCATAACCTGTGAAATTTGAGAACAAAGTCAGGGCTCAACAGTAAGTGTTGCCCAGTTGCCCCTGGCAACCAGATATGGGCCATTGTCAACCATCTTGTGCACTCTGGTTGCCTCGTTGTCAACCAGCATGGAATAGCTCACCGTCTGTTTAGAAATCTGTCCATTGGTCTATTTATCTCCCTCGATTATAAAATTATTACAATTCGACTACCATTTTGTCAGTCTTTTGATGCATGGTTGCCAATTTGGGCCCTGAGTTTTCTCACTCAATTGCCAGAAAACACTCCTGAACATGCCCCCTACCCCGCCAAAAAGAACCCACAACAATGGTCAGTAAGTCTGTAACAGTATGTGTGTTGGTGGATGTGAAATGACTTCCTAAAGAACCAAGACGTACTTCTCCTTTTATCCAAAGAAGAACAAAACTGACCACACAAACCATCTCAAAGCCAGCACTCCCACACTAACAGCCCTCTTTATTCCTCTCTCTCTCTCTCCCTCTCTCTCTCTCCCTCTCTCTCCCAGGTGATAGTCGGATCCCCTTCTCCGCGGTTTACAACACGGTGGGTTTCAAGGAGGCTAGTGCCAAGGTCTACCTGCCCACTGTCCCCATCACGGCGCGGATCCTGGAGGTGGAGCGCTTCACCGCGGCCCAGGACCGCTTCAACGTGTCCCACCACAGGAGTGTCAACAAGGTACACACCAGACACTCACAGATCCTTCCCATAACTTTTAGAATTGAAGTGTCACCTTTCGAACCTGCATTGGCCTCTACAGATAGAGAGGTAGTAGTACATGTTCTTCAAGTTGATCAAAATCTTCCGTCCTCTTGTCCAGTCACCAAACTGCCTGACCATGGGGCACTGACAATTGTTGAAAAGGAAGTACAATTCCTTCCCATTGTTGACATGTTTCCAATACTTTTAGAACAAATATCTAAATACAGCTTCAAAGGAAAACTCCTGCATCTTTTACCCTAAAGCTCCTGATCACGTTCTTTGGCGACCGCGATTGCCCCATCGTACTACGTATTGCAGATCAGTTTGCGGCAGTCGCTAAAGCGATTCTCTCGATACCGGATCAATTTAAAAGATGCTCATGCCAATCACTCTGGTTGACTCCCAATGATCGAAAAATGAGGCTTTAGGTTTTAAAAATGCCAAGGTTATCTTTTTAACGTCTGGTTGTGGTGCAAGGTCAGGCGTCCTTAGAATAAGGTTGCTTTCTCACCTATTAGTCCATTTGCCTCGTCCAAATCAGAGTGAAATTGATGGCCACCCACAACCCATAATCTATAGCGTGTTTGGTTCACTTCCTGCAATTGGGTCAAATCAGGCTGGAATTTTGTTCTCACCGCCATCGAACCGCACTAGGATTCGCTTGGAAGTGTCCCGAGCCCACCTCTCGCATGCTGTCTGGGACCGGTTGTTTTGGGCCGCACCCGAGTGCGATTACTGGGTTCACACC
>OMKR01045919.1:0-5000 GCA_900302355.1 Cyttopsis rosea | reverse complement strand
CCAAGATTGGGGAATGGCTAGCAGAGCCTTGGCAGAGGATCTCAGGTTGGGACCAGGCACGTATGGTGTCAGAAGATCTGAGATGTACGTGGGAGCGAGTCCAGAACGGGCTTTAAAAATCATCAATAATATCTTTAAATCAATTCTAAAATTTACCAGAAGCCAATGAAGAGAAGCTTAAAAAGGAGTAACGTGCTCTCTTTTTTTGGTTTTGGTGAGGAGTCTGGCAGCTGCATTTTGGACAAGCTGTAATTTATGTAGACTCTATTGGCTCAGACATGTATTGAGAGAGTTACAGTAGTCCAGGCGAGAAGAAATAAAAGCATGAATGACTAAGTCTAGATTTCTATTTAGCTGACGAAAGTTCTGGGCCATCCAGCATTTGAGGTCAAGGATGCAGTCGTTGAGTAGATTCATTTGATAAAGTCATTGGGGTTGAAAGAGAGGTACAATTGTGTGTCATCTGCGTATGAATGGAAGCTCACATTATGCCTGCGGATGACATGCCCCAGGGGTAATATGTAGAGGGAGAACAGGAGTGGTCCAAGGACAGACCCCTGAGGTACCCCACAGGTCATCTTCACAGAGGATGACTGTGACTTGCCAATGGCTACACTAAAACATCTGTCTTGTAAGTAAGAATAAAACCATTTAAAAACTGAACCGGAGAGGCCAACTCAGTGTTGGAGGCGTTCCAAAATAGAGTAGTCAACAGTGTCGAATGCAGCACTTAGATCTAACAGAACTAAAACAGAAGATTTCCCAACGTCAGCGGCAACCGGCAGATCATTCATCACTTTAAGGAGTGCAGTCTCTGTGCTGTGGTTTGCCCTAAATCTCAACTGGAAGGTCTCAAAGAGGGTGTTTTTTGTTTTTTTTAAAAAGCACTGAGCAATTGCTCAGCAAAAACGTTTTCTAAAACCTTGGAGAGAAAGTGCAGTTTGGAAATTGGTCCAGGGAGTTAGGCTCTAAGGAGGGTTTTTTTCAGAAGGGGGTTGAACAGTTGCATTCTTAAAATAAGCAGGGACATAACCAGACATATTAATTATGGAGAGAATTAATGGGCTGACAGATCCATATACTTATTTTAGAAATCGCACAGGCACTATGTCAAGTACACATGAAGAGGGCTTCATTTTATCCATCACCTCAGTGAGAGAGTCAATAGTTATTGTGTCAAAGGACTCAAAGAGGGCAGTAGTTTTAAAATAAATCGTTGTATCCTGGGCAGGAGGGGGAATGTTCATTCTGATGGTAGATACTTTGTTGATGAAGAAGGTTAAGAATTCTTCACATTTCTCAGGGGAGGAGTCCATATTGACACACAGTGAATTACCTAGAACAAAGACAACAAACAACAAACTCCTGGAGTTGTGTCGGTTCTTTTCAATAAGATCAAAAAGTACCATGCTCTGGCATTTTTAACATTTTTTTAAGTTGTCTTATCCATGGCAGGGAAGCTTTAGAGGGTTTTTTCTCCTTAAATGGTGCAATTTGGTTCAAGATCTGGGTACAAGTATTATTAAAATTATTTTGGACTGTATCAAGATCCTGACTTGAGCCAATGTCAACTAAGGAAGACAGGAGAGCATCTGTGAATTTGACCGCAGAGGAGGTATAAAAAATTCGAGGGCATACAGGGTTTGTCTTATTATTGGACAGAGTATTTTGGATTACAGATGTGAACATTATGCATTTGTGGTCAGAGACACTAACATCTTTGCATAGGATATTGCCTAATGAAATACCATGTGAAAGGACAAGATCAAGGGTGTGGCCCTTGTTGTGAGTAGGCCCTGTGACAATCGGAACTCTTAGTCAGTTTGGCATTACAATAGAGAGGAGTTCAGAAAACTGTTCAAGAAAGCCAGACACAGATTTAGGCTGTCTGTAGATTGGAATGCACAGCATTTTTAGGTTCCCTCTAATTGTGAAACACAATGACTCAAAAGATGAAAAGTCAAGGGGGAGCTCGTGAGTCTATGCCTGGATGGGACGATGGCAGCGGTGCGGTGAAGAAGTCGGCTTGCAATTGGAAACCGGAAGTGACCAGTGTCGAACCTTCTTGCCTGTCTGGACTTGTGGCAGGGGGACAGTCAGATGGAGATGGAGGTGGACGGTTAGAGGAGAGGGCAGATGAAGAGCCTGCACTGAGCCCGGGTGAAGTTCGGCTTTGAGCGAATTTTGAGTGGCTTAGATGAATTGATGCGGCCTTGCAATTTTGATCTTGCAACACAAGAAACACGGCGCACTAGCGTGACGTGGCACAAAGCACTGCCTCTGTCTGTGCCGTCAAGCGTAAAACTTTGAAACTTGAACCTTTCCCCCTCTCTCTCTCTCTCACTCTCTCCCTCTCTCTCCCCCAGCCACACGGTGAGGAGGAAGAGTGTGAGGAAGAGTGAGGTGAGGGAGATGCCCTCCCTTCCTCGGGGGGGAGGGGACGAGCTGGCGCGGGACGAGCAGGTCTCCAGCAGGAGGGTGTGTATACCTGTGCCGTGACCTCCGCCTTCGTGACAATAACACGCATGCTCAGAATCAAAACAACATGTGTGTTTGTGCATTAATATAGAAATATATATTTCCATATTTTTGTTTTACAGAAACAGCTGGAGGATTATCTGAACAAACTGCTGCGGATGGCCATGTACCGCAAATACCACCACACTGTGAGCACAATTACAAGTTATAACTATTTCATTTAAACATTATCCAGTGCCACTACAATTAATATTATTAATATTACAGTTCATATTTTTTACGCCGATCGGGCGTGATTATTATGTTTTTACTGTTTGTAGTAGTAGTAAATCCGTATAGTACAATTTAATACATACTGTTGCAAAATGCTTTACAATTGAAGAAAATTTAAATCAGACAAATAACATAAAATAGAATTTAAAAAAAGGTATTGTCTAAAAATGTATTTAAGTCTTATCTTTCAAGCATAGATTGTATATAAATAATATAGATAGTGATATGAATATACAGTAATTAGGGATTGTTGTTAATATATAGATTGTAATGTTATAAATGTAAATATAGGTTGTCATGTTGCAAATACAGCATCTTCCTCTACTGTTGCACTGAGTTTACATTTCTACATTCTGTATGTGAGTTAACAGTTTAATAGATAAAATGAAAATGATAAGATAATCCAACATTTTACCGGAGGGAAATTCAGGCATCAGAGCAGCAAAGAACAGTGCAACAGTCAAGAAAGAGATAAACATTTTAATGAGATAATATATAACACATATACACACTATCTATCTATGTACACAACGTTAATATTAACTACTGTAGCCAAACTATATATCATATAACTGTATATAGCAAATCATATCTGCATGTTGACACATGTTACAGGCTCATGTGTTTAGCCATAGCTGTGTGTTTGTTGTGTGTCAACACAGTTTAATTTCATTGTTCTTTGTGGGAATGATTAAGATGAAAAAAAATGTATTTTTTAAATAATACATTTTGGAGGAAATGTTTGTTGTTGGAAATGTTGGAAAAAGTGCTGTTTTATTTCTTTGTTTTAAACCTTTCCTCTCGTCTCTTCTCAGATGGAGTTCATTGATATCAGCCAGATGTCTTTTATCCACGACCTGGGGCCTAAAGGACTGTGAGATATAATACTCTTTTCCTCTCCATCTGGAAAAACAAAATAACAAACACCCCAAGTTATTCCTTGAAGAAGAGACATATTGAAATAGCCTGGGAACCAGACGAATCTGCACGCTGATGTTTTATTTGCTCATTCAGACAGATTTTCAGCCGACCTGGCCCTGGTCGGGCCAATCACAACCGTTTATATAATATGGGGCGGGTTTGATATGATGACTGTACAGAGGAGCGCCGTTGAAACATTTTCGTAAACAGCCAAGATGGCTGCCACTGATGTGGAACAGTCTGTTGTGGTGGCGTCGTTAGGGGTGGGCGTCAGGGGCTTCAGCCTCCAATGTTTTATGAATAGCCCCCAATCTAAAATAGCCCTGATCTAAAAAAAAAAATGCTTTTTACAAAAATAATAATAAAAAGCCCTCAAAAATAATATGATATCGTTGATCAAAAACGCAAGTACATTTTGGGTCCCCTGTGCAGCGCCGTTTTAATGCACAGGCTTACCGGTGAGTCCCGGTACCCAACCACCAGGGGGGCCCACGACGGCCCCCAGACGGCACGCACCCTCTGACAACCGGTCCGTTCATGCCACTCTGTGTCCGTTTCACCCCTCGTCTAACGGGATCCCTCCGGCTGATGCCGGTGCGTGGTGTTGCTTGTTGGTTTATTGAGTATCTATGGTGCTTAACGCGAGGGTAAACATATGATGGTGTAGTGTGGTCGCGCGGGGCTCGCCAGAGGCTGAGAGAAAACAAACACCGGGACCGGAGGGGAACACAGTGGCTCGATGTTTTATGGCCTATATAACTTCCATCTCGGTTCAACAGAGGTCACAAAGCTTGGAGCTGCCTCGCATGCCGCTAGCACACCCTCTGCCTTCCAAATTATTTTTACTGTGGACAAGCGTTTATTCCTGTTGTGTTTTGTTCATCGAACAAACCCCTCCCTTTTGGTTTTGCTAAATTTACATTTAAATTATTAAATTGAATAAAATTTTAATTTTAAAATAAAAGACAGACTAAAATAAAAATAAAAATTATTTATTTATTAAACTGAAACGTAAACTTTTCCCGTGGTACTTTTATGCGGCCTTGCCTCAAGCAGCAGATCTACTTCACACTACTTGGCATGCGTGCATTGTGTGTGAGAGAGAGAGAGAGATTCAGCGATCGGGGTGCAAATTGCGTGCGCCCCTGTCTCCAGAAATAGCCCAATATCTAAAAATATATAGATAAAAATATATTAGATCGTAGTTTAACCTTTTGTAAACATGTTTTTATGCACTGTGTGTGTGTGTGTGTTCCAGCGAAGGGATGATCTACAAGCGCTCTGGAGGACATCGCATCCCGGGCATGAACTGCTGTGGCCACAGCCAG
>OMKR01045917.1:0-10428 GCA_900302355.1 Cyttopsis rosea | reverse complement strand
GACCCCCATAGGCAGAGAATTAAAATAGACCATCGGACCGGTTGGCCTTCGATCTGCTCAGGCGGTGGTACTTTTAGCGGATAATCCATTCATGGCGAGAATAATCGAGGTCGCCATCTCCTTCCTTGATGCTGTTCCTGCAAAGGTTATAGGATTGTTTACACATCCGGAACTGTCACAGGCGTATGCAGACT
This sequence comes from Cyttopsis rosea, assembly GCA_900302355.1. Lineage (NCBI taxonomy): Eukaryota > Metazoa > Chordata > Actinopteri > Zeiformes > Parazenidae > Cyttopsis > Cyttopsis rosea. Next base: position 10,234 of record OMKR01045917.1, on the reverse strand, counting down.
GATTAAAGTGTGTGTGAGAGAGAGAGAGAGAGAGAGAGAGAGAGAAAGAGAGAGAGAGAGAAAATGGATTTTCAGTATTCTGACATACCACTGTGTAGTTTAAACTACACAGTGTGTGTTAAGACAGAACCTCTGAGATTCAAGATGCAAACCTTTATTTCCCACTGAGCGGAAATGTGTTATGTACTGTCATGCCTTACAAAAACATTAAAAATGAAACAAACATGATAAAAACCACGTAATGTTAACAGTTGGTACTGCACATCCCTGTCGTAGTCGTAGGTAGTGTCTTCGAATCCCCATCCTTATGTACAATGCCAACAGGCACTCTACCATTCTCTCGTCTTCCTTTTGTGAAACCCGTCCGGGGAGTGTTTAATCGGAAAACCTCCCTCGTCAAACTAAAAGAAACGCAACAGGAAGTTGCAAAAGGGGATGGCTGACCCTCCCGAAAAATCCCCTATCTCATCCATTTGCGCCACTTTAGCGAGCCCCCATAGCCGTAGTACCTCGCCCGCCATGTCCACTGCGCATGCGAACTGTAACCCACTTTAATGGGTCCTATCCATTCGAGAGCATCTCAACTGAAACTAAAAGGCTTTTAAGCCGAGTCTGACATGGGTCAAGTAGTTGTTGTGTATAAACTGGTACACAAGTAGAATCATTCAGGTCACCAAATAAAAAAACCCCCAACTTGAAACAGAAACCCAATTTTTTGTGTCCTTGCACTCGATAGTTAGGGTAATAGACTCCATGCATCAATAATCCATAATTTATCTGTGATTAGCAGAGTGGATATTCATTAAAAGCAACCGATATTTCCCCCAAGCTAATTTCATATGTCAAACATATACCAAATACCCCCATATTTTCCTTTATTATCATACACTAATAACAATTTCACAGCACAGGGCTGCATATTGTTGTGTATGTACTCGTCAGTCAAACGGGAACTTGAAATAACTGTCCCCTGAGTGCTCTAGAGTGGTTGGTCTATTACTATGTAAATCCATCCATATTCCAGATTCCCATCCAATTTGTCACCTGGGGACTTGCAACAATAACAACCCATAACACCGTTGTCTTTGAGGCTTATTGTTTATGCCTCTATGCTTTTGCTTTACAAACCGAACACTGGATGTTGATCTATTACTCCGCATGGGCTTGAGAGGATTTTGATCTATTGAGTCCCTTTGCTTGCTCAACGCAGCCCATCAATCCCAGTATTTTCCACCAGACGTTTGAAAAAGGTATTGTTGAGCTAGCGACCACTTAAAGGATCGGTTCGCCGTTTTTCAGCCCAGGCCTTATTAAAATGCTAGTTCCCATCATTTATTACTGTTCATAGCACAACCTCACTGTGCACTTTACTGCTGAGAAACTTCAGTAGCAGACCAATGGGGCAAAGTTTGAAAATGTTCAATCACCTTTTCTCAAACAAGAAGCGCACAATATAGTCAGACATTTTTTATATGATATAAAACGTGGTCTGCATTTTATCCGATTTTTTAGGGTTTGACTTTTTTGCAAAAAAAAAAACACTCAAGGGACTAGAAACAGAACATTGCACCACTTCCTTCTTGCAACTTACTGTACCAAGGTACGCAGTGGATGTACTGCAGCAATTGCAAACTCTTGTTTTAAATAAAATGCGACATGACTGTTATATAAAAGGGTCCAACGAGGTTGTGCTATGAACTATAAAGAGAATGAGTATTTCAGAGTAAGAATTCAACTATAGAGGATTTATTCACTCCAGAGGTTAGTGCATTTTCTGGAGCTGCTATATTGACAGTTAATCGGACCAACAGTTAATACCAACTTTATGGCCAGTTGGCCACAGACTAGAGCTTTTACACCCAAAGGAGCATCGTTTTCTGGTTCTCAAAATGAACCTCCAGGAAATACACTGTTGTGACATCATAGGACAAACAATTATGACTTGTTTCTGGCTGCAGGGGACAGTAGTAAACCTTCACTCACACAAACGTAATGGTCCTGGGGCATGGAAAAGCAGTGCATACAGAAATTCAGATGAATTCCCTTTAACCAAAGATTTATGAATCAAGATTGGTACGATAACTCAGGCAGTGAGTGATGGAATGAGAGGATGTAAGTTGCCATTAGTAGAGTGGGTGTCGCAATCACTGTTGTGTTAAATTAGTATTAAAGGAGGCAAATACATATGTGTATTGTACGACACCAAAGATAAAATAATTCGAGCAGCTAATAGTAAGAGTGTTAATAATGGAATATAATCATTAGTAGTATAGAGTAGAATGTAGTTGTATTCATTATTGAGAGCGTCCATTGCCCAAAAAAGGAGCACAGGTAGACAACAAATCATTTATTTGTCTTGAAGAGTATATAAGCAGCAAGACTAAACGAGATAGACAACAACACCTTGAAGTTCAGGAATAAGCATAAAAATGACTTCCCTGCTCAGTTTTCTCAACAGTGTGAATAGTGTTGGGTGAGGATTGCGAAAATGGAGCTCTTTCTACAGGTAGGAAGAGCCGGGTTCAATCAGAGTACTTTCTGGTTTGATGAAACACCCCTTTAGAGTGGACCTCCATCACGGTCCAGCTGCCTTATCCGATGATGAAAGAGAGATCGTTGGGGAGGGAGTGGACGGGATCATGGCCTGGACTGCTCATCATGGAAACAACCCACACCAACATGCTGACACAGAAGTACAAACCCTCGACAAGTGTCGACCAGAGATCGAGACAAACACTTTATATCCACAGTAATCAGTTCACTCACTAGAGTGAGCCCGCTCACGTCAATGTACATTTTCCTCCTAATTTCCCCCCGTTCTGCTCCGTGGTCAGTGCTCTCCCTGATGGTCTGAATGGTTCCCACTAAAGCACCGGCTCTGTGGATCCATCTCCGAGGAAGGAGGAAAGTGCTGACATACCCGAATCTACATCGCTCTCCAGGTCCAACATCTTGGAACTTCTGTGAACGGCTCTGGGTCAGAACAGTCCTCCTCCTGCTGGGGGGTGTTTGGCTCCCGTTGGGGCTGCCGGTCTCCACAGTCCTCCTCCTGTTCTTCTCCGGTCTCTGGTCTAGTCGTGCCTACGACTGGCAAAAAGGCCACAAAACTATTATCCGATTGTAATAATATACCTAGATTGTGCCTTTTCCCCCATGGTTTGGTAAATGTATACTGTTGATAAAATAAAATAAAAAAATATATATATAAATATATATATCTATTTTTATATACCTAGAAAAAGGTATGTAACTGAAAACAAAAGGTAAAGACATTTATTTAGCCACACTTGGATCTGATGTGAAAAGAACAAACAACCAGAGAATTTAGCAATATTGCTGAAGATAGATGCAAGTTAAACAGGTCAATGTTATTAATATTGGACTAATTCAAAGTAAAAGATCCCAGAGCGTAGAATTATTACAATTCAAAAGAGTACACAACATCTAGTCAGTACCATTCGATTAACGGTCGGCCGACCAATTCCTGTCCAGCAGCGACCTCTAGTGGCAAATGACGTTATAAGCATCTTTCAACAGCAATAAACTGGAGTGGACTGTCCACATCTTGGGCCCATGACAAAAATTATGTCAGAAATTACATTACAGCATGTAACTATTAATTACCATAAGTTTGACGAATGATCATACATTAGGGCAGGGGTTCTCAAACTTTTTATACTGTGACCCACTGTGGAGGTACTTTTGGCCTAGGACCCACCAAACATTTTGAGCAGTAAAATAAGCAATGAATTCTCATTAACTTGTCAAAAAAAAGTGAGATGATTAACATTTCTCTATATATCATTCATCAATACAGAAATCCCCTTTTTAGTCTTCAAACATATAAATGATTGAAACAGACAAGGCATGCCAAGATCACATATTTTAGTGAGATTTCTTAACAATTAACTATATAAACATTCTGGATTCATGTAGTTTTCCTTCATTATTTACATTTGTGTGACAAGTATTTCTTCTGAGTGGGGAGTGATTAAATACAATTTAAAAAAATGAAAAATAAAAAAGGACATTTCATTGTCAGTGTTGGGGGACAAATGAGAAATAAATGTACAATGGGGAAAGAAAGAGAGACAATGCATTATATGGGGAATGACTGGGCAACTCAGGCGTTTCAACTATATTCATAGAGTTTTATTAAGAAACAGAATCTAATCAACAGTGCTGGGTTTCAGGCGGGAACCAAGAACCGCTTAGGTCAGGGGCTGGGGGCGGGGACAACCAAGCCCAACCAAAATATTGTGACCGCCGTTTTTATTATCGCTTCAGCAGGACGGAATTCATGGACGTAAAATCTGGTCGGTGGAGCTCTCAAGTGGACATATTATAAATACATTATACATATAGAGTCGGAGCGCATATTTTATTCAAATTATTCGGACGCACAAGCTGCGAGCTCCAGGGATCATGGGCTCCCGACTCCGTCCTCAAGCCGCTGCTGGGAAATCGCGGCTTGCAAAGCCAGGAGCAACACTTGTAAAGATGCGATGTAGTCACCGACAAACCGTCTGGTCATCGTAACTTAGAGGGGACAAATCATAAAAAACTCACTTTTTCAGTGCTTGTGCACATTAATTTGGGTCTGATGGGTCTACTAACACACATACTGTGAAAAAAGACAACCCAGTGAGTTATTATTGTAATTGCTCTGCCTCGGTCAGATAAAAAAGAGGCCTAAACCACACTGTTCCAAGTTTGCTGTCACACCCTGCAAATGTGTGACACATTAGAATTAAAACCGCCCCCCATCTGAGTAAGGAGCTGCTGGAGCCCGTGGTGCGGTCCGCGCTGCCCCGGACACCGTGGGCAAAGGAACAAACTTTTAAATTAGGTCTTGTAGAGAGTGTATGAGTGAAGATTCAGCAACTGGATAGCTTATTTCTCGCATCAAATTTGTTCAGAGGGCTGATAAGGTGGAAATAGTGAATGTTTATGTTCTTCATACATAAGTGAGAGAAACTGTTCTGGGGTGGGCATTGCACACTGAGACACGCACACGCATACACGCACACTGAATCAGCCTGTCAGAGCCTGGAAGAATAAAGACACCGGTTAGAATGGCTAGAATGAATAATCTGAGTGGAATTTTCAGAAAAACAATTCAAAGACATGTTTTGGGGACATCAGAGACCTATATTAACTTGTTGAAAAGGAGCATGATATGGTTCCTTTAAGGTGATCAGAGGTTGCAGTTGGTCTGGGATTGTTCCGGTTTCAAGCTCCCAAGTCCCAACAAAAATTTAACACTAAAATCTCCTGGTTTTCAACACTACATTTCACCCAAATTAAATAATAAAAATATACTTGTTTTCAGCACATACATAGACATTTATCATGTTGTATCCCACTCAGTACCTAACCCACATAAACAATGCACGGCGAAACATAAGCAATAATAATAATTAATGTATAATAATTGTCCCCCATCCTGATAAAAATGCATACAGTGTGTGCATAAGCGCATACATGTACACGTGCATGAACGTGCGTATCAACGTACGTGGAGTGACGTCATGATGTGGCTCTCGGGCCCGTTTTTCCCGTGGAAAATAGGCAATGCAGTTGCTGAATCTTCACTCATACTCTCTACAAGGCCTAATTTAAATGTTTGTTCCGACTTCGCCCGCGGTGTCCGGAGCACCGCGGCACCACTCCAGCGGCTCTAACTAGTGGGTGGAGTTACTCAATTCAGTGTCACACCTGACGTAGGGGTGACGGCAAACTTGAACAGTGTGATTTTTTTTGACCGAGGTAGAGCAATTAAAAGAAAACTGACTGGGTTCTTTTTTCACAGTTTGTGTGTTGGTAGGCCCATCATAGACCCAAATAAATGTGCACAAGCACTGAAAAGGTGAGTTTTTCATTATATGTCCCCTTTAAACATCGAAATACTTACTAGTAACAATTGGAATAGTTACTACTAGTATCTAATACAAAAGTACTAGTACCTAATACATTTTGACTAGTAAGACTAAATTAGTTAGTAACTGATGGAATATCAACTAGCAACTAAAATATAAGTAGCCTACGAGCAACTTTTAAAAAGTGACTAGTTTGTCCTATAGATTAAATGTTAAAACGGCTTGCGATATAATGTTATGATATCTCTAATTGTGCCCACTAAGGAGTGACAAAGGTCACTTACCTTAAAATAACTAGACATTTTCTTACAACAGAAAAACAAACCGAGATCAAATGCACAGCAGCTTTCGAAATTTCTGCTAATCAACACAATCACCTACAGCTGTGTCCACTGCCGGCAGATGGCGCCAAACCCAAACAAAATAAATTATATGATATTATCAAGAGTAAACTAGGGGCAACGTGATAAGAATAAAAAACTAATAACTAATTTGTGCGCACAAAGTATTAACTGGTGCCCTCGAGATATATTACGTTACCACGAATTACAGATTTCGTTCCGAAATGAATTATTTCCAGAGGTGGAAAATCTGGGTTCAGAAAGTACAATTCCGCTCCGGGTTCCAAGCCAGAGGTTCAACTAGTGAGTGAATCAGTGCACGGCTGGAGCCAAAACACGGCAGGACTTTGACTTTATGAACCTGGAACCTTCCATCTCTGATTATTTCCAGGAAGTATTTCAAGGGAGCACAAATTAATTTGTGTCTGTTTTCACGTTATATAATGTGATAAACAAAACGTTATGACATTATGACAATAGGCGTTTTCGTGCCGCAGTAACCTTTTCATAGTTCTAAGAACCTTTGGAGGTTCTTAGAACCCTGTTTTGAGGGACTTTTTTTGCTCCTACTCCAGGACAGGTACTGCAAGAGGAACCATGAGTAACGAAAGTGCACGGTGGTCCAGACATAAGTGTATGTTGATTGGTTGAACACATGAGCCAATGGAGCCATATCAGACTCGGACACTCTGCGTGCCGCATTCCCCGTCCACCTCCCTCGCCCCCGGCGCGACCCTCGACCTGGGCGGTCTGTCGTCAGTGTGCCGAAATAATAAAATAACCAATAAAATTTTAAAAAAATAAAAATTTTGTTTTTATTGTAGATGTATTTCTTTTATTTATTTCTTTTGTTTTATTTTACCGTGCAATGTACCGGTGCATGTGGTGCAAAGTCGGAGCGAGGTTTGAAATTAGGCCTTGTAGATCTAATATGAGTGAAGATTCAGCAACTGGGTTGCTTATTTTTCGCCTCAAATTTGTTCTGAAACTGATCTTGGTGGACTGATGAGGAGAAATAGGTGAATAAATACAACACAGAACGTGGACGTCATTGGCTGACATCACTTCAGGGTTCCTACTGGCGGTGCCAACGCAACCAGAAAAAAAAGCGTAGTTTGTCGGTTCTCAGTCCCAGTTCCTAGTTCCCCTTGGGGAGTCCCTAGAACTGTTTGGCGTGAAAACGCCGAAAGATACCAAATATGTGAAAATGGTGGAAACACTACCTTGTAGTGTTGTAAAGTATCAAAATTGGAGCTTAAACCTCAAAGAAAACAATTTGAAAATAGTTCTCAAGATCACGTGGCACATAGATAATGAGATGCACGCTGTGTAAAATATGCAAAATAGATCATATTAATTGTTATGATTGAATGAAAATAAATACCAAATGTTTCTCATCTGATTCAATAAGCTTAACCTTAATATGATCGTCTATGACCCCTCCTGTAAATCCGGTTACAATTCTGATGTAAATCTGCCGATTAAAACAATAGCAGATGCCAACAAATGTTGGGGCTGTTGTATATCGCCACCTAATGGACGCAAGAATTGAATGTTTTAAAAATTGATGCTTTAAAATAAGTATTAGAGCATTTTCCCCCTACGGTTTAAACCTATATTTGTTATATTTCAGTGTCATTTACAATATGTAATGTCAGTTAGGGTTGTATTAATATTCTCCTAAAGAAAAGAAAGTCGCTGCATCGATGCACCGATGCAGCGATTCAGAATATTCCGCATGAATATGTCTTTCTGAATAAGCCATCAAGACAGCATGGATTATATGTGCAAGTAGCCGCGGGGCAATAAATCTTGCCGATCGGCCCAAACCAGTTTACAAAGAACCCTAACAACGTTGCACAAGCAGGTAGATATCTCTGTAAATGTTAAACACAACATGATAAAACTCACAAGCAGATAAATAGCCTTCCTCCCTCCTCTGAATGAGGCTTTAATCCTGAAGTAAAAAGATAAGGAAGAAATAGAAAGAGAAAGGCCCACGTTCCCTCAACATAAAAAAGAAGAATCATGTCCATTCCTCTGCTAATGCCTAATCTGACAGTATCTTGTTCGATGAATAATATCTGAAATGGTGTTAGTGGACACACCGCTTCCAAAGATACTCTAATTTAAACACATTGGCGCACAAGAATACAAACCTGTCCAGCGATGGGAAGGTTTAAAACAGGGGCGGCCAAACTTTTTTGGTTGTGGGCTACATACGGAAAAATATAGGGAGTCATGGGCCAAACAATATTAACCGCAGGAGTTTCCAACCAGTTACACTGCAAGAAAAACTGTATTTTTAGACCATAAAACCCCTGTGCCATCGAAAATTCATTTTCTATCAAAATAATTATAAGAAATAACAAAAAATAAAATAAAAAGTGCAATGTACACACAGTGCAGTATGTTCTCACGGCCATATTCCATTTTATTTAAAAAATTCACTCCGGGCCATTTAAAAAACGGGCAGCGGGCCACCGTTGGCCCGCGGGCCGTAGTTTGGCCACGCCTGGTTTAAAATTAAGGTTTGAACATGTTTGCATTTGAACTTTGTAATAATCAATTAGAATATAATTATGTCGATTGGCATGTTTTAAGTACAGATACATTTGAATAGCGTATTAACATGACAAAGCAGGAACAAAGGTGGCATTGTTGCTGACATGAACAGTAGCCACACTAATCATCAGCATCATACATAAAAACATCTCCCATAAGCCACTAAAGACCACCCACTCTACACCCACTGCATTTTCCCCATTTTTGTGTAGATTTAGCATTTTTGTTAATATATCAGAGGTATGGACATAAAATGGGCATTTCCTCTGTGTTGAGGGAACATGGGGCTGTAGGGAACATAGGGTGGGACTTATTATTCATGAGTCCATGGTTCCATTATTATACAGTGTATGGATGATAACAAGCAGAAAACCTATTTATATATAAATACTTTTAAAGAATTAAAACTTCACAATAGACTATACTATACCATGCACAGTAAAATCTGTTCTTTGAGATGTTCTTTTATTATTATTATTTGAAAATGAATAATAGTTAACTGTCCCCACGGACCTGTGAAACTTAAACGCAGCTGCAGATATTGGATTTCACCGTGTCATCTTGACTCGCCGTTTGCATAAACTGGCCTCTTTGAGCGGTAGGCTACCTTGCTCAGGGAGAAGAACGCGCCGTACATACTAGTACTATGTACATACTACTACTACGTACATACTACGCGTTCTTTCACTCCACTTCAGGATGCGAGTAAAACCCGACGAAGACTTCTCGGCCGTAACGCGTCGCCATCTAACCGCCGCACTTGATGACGATGCTGCATAGAAACTTTCGGTTTCGCCGGCCTCTTGCCCTCACAATGCATTGTGGAATAGACTTGCCAGAGTAGTGTGCAGTGCATTTCACCGGATGTAGTGTGTCATCCCGGTACTCTCCCCATACTATCATCATCTATCTTTATGGAATGATATAGTCGATATAAGTGAAAAATATGGGAGCTTTAAGCGTGTTGTGTGCTTCGCCTGCATGAACCCCGTCACCTCAGTCAACTCCACAGGAGCGGCTGCGCATAGACTGCCGATGACTGTCTGGGCAAATTAGCATCAGCTGGGCTTCCTGACTCAACCCTCTGGAGAGGAGCCATGGAGACAGCGAGGCAGGGCTTTTAAAGACACACACACACACACGCACACGCCCATAACTTTACAGTTTTTCCTGGAAAAATCAATCATGGGATACATTTGCTCCACTGTATTATTCAGTAAACTTCTTCCCCCACTCAAGCCACGGTGTCTTCCCGTCAAATCTTTTTTTAACCGCACGGTGGTTCCGGGTGTAACTCGATTACAAAGGCGCAGATGTTCCTGCCATTGTCCTTAGAGCGCTTTGAAGGATACGGCCGGCGTGTGAGTCGGCTTTTTGTGTTCGGTGAGTCTCTTGCAATGGAGATATCTGCATTTCTACCGCTACGAGGAGTCGGTAACATGATATGTG